>PVJH01006670.1:0-67613 GCA_004026705.1 Nesogale talazaci
CCCAAGCATGATTCCTCTTCTATGGAATAATCTTTCCTGATAACATAGCCAACGCAGATGAAGTCCCACTCACCAGCCTTCCTGATAAGGAGCATTCTAGCGGGACTTCTTTCAAGGCAGATTTGTTTGTTCTTCTGGCAGTCCGTGGCACTTCCAGTAATATTTGTCTAGACCATAAGTCAGATGCCATAATCTTCTCTAGCCGTCCTGACTCACTCTCCAGCATTCACACGTATATAAGATGGTTGACAATAACACAGCTTGTGACAGGCACACCTTAGTCCTCAAAGTGACCCCCTTGTTCTCCAACACTCTGAAAAAGGTTCCGTGCAGCAGATTGTCCAGTGCAGCACATCATTTAATTTCTTGGCTGCTACGTCCATGAGCATTGATTGCGGACTCAAGTAGAACAAAATTCTCAGGAATGTCAATCTTGTCTCCATTTTTCCTGATACTATCTATTGATCTATTTGTGAGGATTTTGGTTTTCCTCATATTGAGTTGCCATCCATAGTAAAGGCTGCAGAACTTGGTCTGCGTCAGTAAGTGCTTCAAGTTCACCTTTTCAGCAAGTACCATTATGTTATTTGCATATCCTAGGTTGTTAATGAGACTTCCTCTAATCGAGGATGTCAAATTCTTCTTTGTATAATCCATTTTCTAAGAGTATTTGCTCAAAATTGAGATTGAATGAGTATGGTAAGAGGATCTAACCCTGGTGCCTAACTTTTCTGGTTTTAAACCCTGAAATATCCCCTTGTTCTGTTTGTATGACTGTCTCTCAAGTTTACACAGGCTCCACAAGAACACAATGAAGTGCTTTGAAATTCTTTCTTTGGCATATCACTAGCTTGTGGTAAACACAATTGAATGCCTTTGCAGAGTTAATAAAAAACAAGCAAACATATTTCTAGTGTTCTCTGCTTTCAGCCAAGATCCAAGATCAAATATTACATCCTGTTTCATGACCTATTTTGAATATAGGTTGGATTTTTGGCAGTTCCCTGTTGATGTACCACAGCATCCATTTAAAAATTTATCTTCAATAAATTAAAAATCCTGGAAGAAAAAAATAGCCAGCCAAGAATTGTATACCCAACAGAATTATCCCTCAAACATGAGGGAGAAATAAAAACATTTAGAGATGAGGAAAAACTTAGTGAATTTATAAAAATATTGACTACTTTTACAAAAAATATTAAAAGGAATTCTATGGACAGAAAACCTGTAACAGTAACAGAAAGCAACATAAACATATTTGAAAAAAATTATAATGGAGAAAACATTTTATTTAAGGAAAACTTAAAATGAAACAGAACTCAACGAATTAAAACAAGGAATCAGACAACTGCTATGAAGATAAAAAAAATAGATAAATGAGAACAGGGAACGAGTGGATAATAAATCGTCAGATGGAGAAGATATCAAACCATTCACAAAATATTAAAGATAAAACTTTTGGGGCTGAGCCTCGGTGGCATAGTGGTTGTGCGCGGGACTGTGGCCCCCTGGGATGGAGGTTCAATTCCTGCTCATAGGAGCAAAATGCTGGGCCTCCTACTCCCACCACCAGGGCAGTGATGCCTAAAAAAAAAAAGATAAAACTTTTGAAATTGGAAATAAGACCATGAAAAACAACCTTCAAAGAAAAAAAAATTAAACACTGAAACTAGTAACGTAAAAATTTTTTTAATGACACCAATAAACCCATTTACAAATAACACTGAATATAAACAGACTAAATTTACCAGTTAATAAAAACTAATAGATTAGATAAAAACATGAATACCTAATATAATGCTTACAAAAACACACCTTAGATATAAAGATAAACATATACCAAAGAAAATCAAAGGATGGAAAAGATATGTCAAGCTAACAGTAGTCAAAAAACTGGAAAAGGAAGATTTATCTCAGACAAAATAGACATTAAAGTTAATGACATCACAGATAAAGATGATCACTTTATCATTTGAAAGCTTTAATTGAAAAAAACCATAGCCATAGTTAATATATATGCACCAAAGATCATCAAAGTACATTAATCAAATTCTGGAGAGCTTCTGCTGGATGTGAGCGGTCAACCCTGTGGGCCACAGTCCCCCACACAACCATTACACGACCGGGGCTTAGCCTCATTGATCAAATTCTTACAGAAATGAAAAGACAAGGGCTGAGCCCCGGTGGCGTAGTGGTTGGGCAAGGGGCTGCGGCCGGGATGGAGGTTCAATTCCAGCAGTGGGGCTGGGCCTCCTACTCCCACCACCGGAGAGCAGTGATGCCCCCCTCAAAAAAAGAAATGAAAAGACAAAAGATCATAATGCTAGGAGATTTCAATATATCACTTTCAACTAAAGATGGATCAGCTAAGAAGAAAATCAACAAATATACAGAAAAAATGCAGAACTTGATCTCATAGATATTTACAGAACACTTCTCTCAACAAAAACTAATTTCACTGAGGGGCGATACCGGGAGGGTGAAGGGAAGGTGGGAAAGAAAGGGAGAACCAATCACAAGGAACTACATATAGCCTCTTCTCTGGGGGACAGACAACATAAAGTGGGTGAAGGAGATGTTGGACAGTGTAAGATATGACAAAATAACAAATTACAGATTATCAAGGATTCATGGGGTGGGGTGCAAGAAAGGAGGAGGAAAAAATGAGCTGATACCAAAGGCTCAAGTGGAAAGCAAATGTTTTGAGAATGATGGCAACAAATGTACAAATGTGCTTGACACAATGGATGGATGGATTGTGATGAGTTGTATAAACCCCCAGTAAAATGATTTTTTTGCTCATATATATACATATATATGTGTATATATATATTTTTAAATTTTATTGGGGGCTCTTACAGTAAAATTTTTTTAAAAAGAAAAATATTCATTTCAACATCCATGGGAGCTATTCTAGAATAGGTCACATTCTAGATCATAAAGCAAGCATCAGTAAATTTTAAAAATTCATATAATACAGTGATATAACATTAAAAAATAATCATAAAATGACCGACTCCCCCAAAAGTACATGGAAATTGAACAATACTTTAAGATTCACTGGATAGTTGAAGAAATAAGCAACACAATCAAAAGATTCCTTGAAACGTGAACAAAAATACAGCATATCAAAACCAGTGGGACATGGCAAAAGCAAGAATCAGAGGGTAGTTTATAGTAATAGCTGCACATCTCCATAAAGCAGAAAGAATGAAACACCTTAACACATCGACTACAACAATTGGAAAAGTTGTACCATCATATACTAGCAGGAAAAAAGAAAGATTCTGGTAGAAATAAATGAATCTGAAATTTTTGTTTTAATAATAGAAAAAAATCAATAAGCCAAGAATTTGCTTCTTCAGAAAGATTAACGAATTTGATAAACCACTGGCAAATCTAACAAAGAAAATGTGAGAAAAATTCTAATTAGAAATGGATATTAATGACAGAAGCAAATGAGATAAAAATACAATCAGTACTATGAAAAATCATACTCCAATGAATTTTAAAATCTAGAAGAAATGGATAAATTTCTGGAAATGAACAGCATAAATCACTGCAGAATTATGTAGAAAATCTCCAAAAGCCTATAACATGAGAAGAAATAGATAAGGTCATAAACAAAGCTCAACATCAAAAAGGTTGGGTCCAGCAGCTTTCACTGGAGAATTCTATCAAATACTTAGAGAAGAATGAATACTAATTTTCTATAACTATTCCACAAATATGCAGACAGACAAAATAGTTATTACTGAACTAATTTTATGAAGCAGCTATAACTCTGAAGCTTAAACCAGGCAAAGATATACCCAGAACTGAAAATTATAGACTAATATCTTTAATGACTAGAGATGTCAAGATTTTCAATTAAAATGCTAGCAAACAATTCAACAAAGCATAAAGAAAATCACGATTAGGAGTCAAACCAAATTTGCAAGGACGATTTAATATTTTAAAAGTAATCAATGTAATTTACCACATAAAAGAACACTATGATTAGATCTATCGATGCAGAAAAAGCACTGGGTAAAATTCAGCATCTATTCCTGATTAAATACTCAATAAAATATGAATACAAACGAAATTCCTCAGCATAAGAAGCCACATATGTAAAACCAATGACATGCATCTCATTTCATGGAGACACACTGAAAATATTTCCTCTTCAAACAGGAACTTGATGAGGTTGCCCTTTGTCACCACTTCTATTTGACGTAGTCCTGAAAGTTTTAGCTAGAATCAAATGACATCAAAAAGACTTTAAAGGTATCTATATAGCACAGAAAAAATTAAAATTTCCTTATTTGCAGACAACCTAATCCTAAGTGGAGAAAGCCTAAAAGGTTCATTTAAAATTTTGGTTGGGGGCTGAGCCCGGGTGGCGTAGTGGTTGTGCGCGGGACTGCGGTCCACTGGGATGGAGGTTCGATTCTAGCTCCACGGAGCAAAGGCTGGGCCTCCTACTCCCACCACCTGAGGGCAGTGATGCCCCCCCCAAAAAAAAATTAAATTAAAATTTGCTTGAACAAACTGAAAAACTTGGCAGCTTAGCAGACTCTAAGGCTAACGTGCAGAAATCGGTTGAATTTTTGTTTATTAAAGATGATGATAGTAGGCTGAGCCCCGGTGGCGTGGCGGTTGTGCGCAGGACTAAAGGTCAACAAACAGATTTGAACTATTTACAGGTTTTTCTTTTATTATTATTTTTCTTTTTTTACTTACTTATATACTTTTCTGGACATTGTTTTTTTGTTGTCATCATTTTATTTTCTTTTGTCCCTTCATCTTGCTATGTCTTGTTTTTTTGTGTGTGCACATTATTATCTCTGCTCATCTATGTAGATAAGATAGACTGGATAAACAGTCTCGAGGAGAAAACAATGATGGGACCAATGGGAGAGGGAGAGGTGGGGGAAAAGAGGTAGTGTGAACAAAGCCAGGGACAAGGGAACAAGTGATCCAAAATCAGTGGCAAGAAGAGTGTGAGAGACTTGGTAAGGATTGATCAAAAGGGGAAGGTAACCAAGAGAAGTTACTGAAATCCAAATGAAGACTGAGCATGATAGTGGGACAAGAGGGAAGTAAAAGGAAATAGAGGAAAGAAATAGGAGGCAAAGGGAATTTATAGAAGTCTAAATACAGGCATGTACATAGGTAGATATGTTTATATATGATGATGGGGAAATATATGTGCATATACTTAGAGGGTTAGTATTTAGGCAGCAGATGGACATTGGGCCTCCACTGAAGTACTTCTTCAATGCAAGAACACTTTGTTCTATTAAATTGCCATTCCATGATGTTCACATTCCTGACACAATTACTGAAGAAAAATGTGTGCACAAGCAAAAGTGGTGAAGAAAACTGATGTTGCCCGGCTATCAAAAGAGATATCGTATGGGGTCTTAAAGGCTTGAAAGTAAGCAAGCGGCCATCTAGTTCAGAAGCAACAAAGCCCTCATGGAGGAAGCACACCAACCCACAAGGTGTTGAAGGGATCAGGTATCAGGCATTAAAGACCTGAAAATTGTATCATTGTAAATGTGGGGGAGTACAGATTAGGGACCCAAAGCCCATCTGTAGGTAATGGGACATCATCTCTGGGGGGAAGCAAACCGGTGCTGTGTAGCAATGATGAAACATACAACTTTCCTCTAGTTCTTAAATGCTTCCTCTCCCCCACTATCATGATCTCAATTCCACCTTGCAAATCTGTCTAGACCAGAGCATGTGCACTGATACAGACAGGAACCGGAAACATAGGGAATTCAAAACAGATGATCCCTTCAGGACCAGTGGTGAAAGTGGTGATACTGAGGGAGGGAAGATGGGGTAGAAAGGGGGAACTGATTATAAGATTTTACATATAACCTCCTCCTGGGGTACAGACAACAGAGAATTGGTTGAAGGGAAACATTTGACAGTGTAAGATATGACAAAATGATAATAATTTATAAGTTATCAAGGGTTCATGAGGGAGAGGAAGTGGGGATGGAGGGAGGGAAATGAGCTAATACCAAGAGCTTAAGTAGAAAGAAAATGTTTTGAGAATGATAGCAAATGTACAAAAGTGCTTGGAATTCAATGAATGTATGTCTGGATTGTGATAAGAGTTATATGAGCCCCCAATAAAATTTTTTTAAAGAAAATGTAAGGACCCTAATACAAGGCATATGCATATTACTGAATATAATGAAAATTTTCCACAGTATAGATGACAAAATGAAAAACTGGGACCTACTAAAAATCCGACATTCATGCACATCAAAAAAGACAACAGAGAACCCACAGATTGGGAAAAATACTCAGTAATAATGCATCAGTTAAGGGCTAATTTCCAAGCTCTGTAGAAAACCACAACATCTTAACAAGAAAAACACAAATAACCCAATTGAAAAATGGTCACAAGTCATGAATTGACAATTTACCAAAGACAACATTACAACATTCAGCTGGCCAACAACCATCTGAAGAAATGTTTCAGTTCATTAGTAATAAGAGAAATATAAACTGAAACAATAAGATACTACCTCACACCAAAACTTTTACCACAACTCAATAAAACAGAAAATAAATGCTGGCGAGAATGTGGAGAGATCAGAACATTTTTATATTGCTAATGGGACTGTAGAATTGTACAGCCACTATGGAAATCAGTATGACACTTCCTTAAACAAATGCAAATACAAGTACCTTAGGAACCAGCAATTTCGCTACTGAGCATATATCCTAAAGAAAGAAAGAATACAGCACAAACAAACATATGCACACCTTTGTTTATTGCAGCAATTTTCATACTAGTAAAAAAAATGGAAGCAACTAAAAATCCCAAGTATAGAGTGATTGATAAATAAGGTCTGGTACATACAATGGAATATTATGCATCAATAAAAAACCAATGATAATTGGGTTGACAGTTCAAATCCAGCAGCAGCTCTCCAGAAGCTTCCTACTCCCATCAGGGCAGTGATGCCCGCAACGCGCGCGTGCGCGCGCACACACACACACACACACAAATGATAACTTTCTTAACACCACAAGATATGGACAAAACTAGAGAACATTATGCTTAGCAACCTTAGTCAATCTTATAAATATTTACAACACCACTATTATAAGGAAAACAGAAAAAGAACCATGGCTTATACACCAAAAGACAAGTTTGATCGCACTGACAGAGCACACAACATTCCTCTAGTTCCTAAATGCTTCCTCCCCACCACTGTCATGACCCAGTTCTACCTTACAAACCCTGCTAGACTGGAGTATGGGCATTGGTACAGATAAGAGCTCCACGTATGGAATCCAGGACAGATTAGCACCGTCCCCCCTCCCAGGAACAGCAGTGGAAGTAGTTATACCATGAAGGTAGGGGGAGGGGAGGGGTGGAATGAGGGAGAGAGGGGGAACTGATCACAAAGTTGAATATATAAAATCCCTGCCCCCAAGGGGGATGAATACTAGAAATATGGGTGAAGGGAGACAAGATGGTATAAGATACAAAAAACAGTAATAGTACATTATTGATCAAGGACTCAAGAAGGTGAATGGGGAAGGGAGGAGAATAAAAGAGTTGATACCTCGAGAATGATGATGGCAACAAATGTGCAAATGTGGTCTGCATACAATTGACTTATGTATTGATCGTGATAGTTGTAGTATGAGGCCCAATAAAATGATTTATAAAAAAATTAATTTTTTTAAAAAAAGGATACAGCCTTGACAAATATCTCTCCTGGTTTTAAATAACACAGTATTCCCCTTTTCTGTTCAAAAAACTGCCTCTTAATCCATGTACCGTTTCCACATGAACACAATGCAGTGTTCTCATTGTCATTCAATGTTCTCCATACTTTATTATGATCCAGAGAGTCAAATGCCTTTGTATTGTCAATAAAACACAAGTAAACATCAAAAAAAAAGTTGATATCAAGGACTCAAGTAGAAAGAAAATGTTTTGGCATATGTACAAGTGTGCTTAATACAATTGAATTATGGATTATTATAACTTCTGTAACCATAAATGATTAATAATAAAATAATAAAATTATAAGAGTTTGATGACTGCAGAGATGAGGAACAGGTCAGAAAGGGAGAACGGAAAAAGAATGTATTGGAGAAGGAGGGAAAATGGGTAAAGGGGGTAGGAAAAAGAAAGAACCCCATATTTTCATGTATGGAGGACTTAATGGGATATTGTTGTTGATTTCATTTCTTGAAACAGGCTGTATACTTATATATACATTGTTCTTTTTAAAAAAGCAAAAAATATTCCTCCAGAGTCCTCAAACTTAAATTATGGTCTGAGTGGCTTTAAAAAAGAAATGTTTGTTTGTTTTAAGGAGGAAAAGTTAAAGTGAAATGAATTTGGATTCTTTAGTGACAAGCAAGTTCATTTTGAAAATTAATTTGCTTGTATTATTACTGATGATTATTTTCAGATTCTCTTGAGTCAACTTTTTGTAGGGAGAGGACATCGGCACACATCTGGATCTCTTCCAGTTAGTTGGCCAAGTACCTATCTTCCAAATTTCTTGGCATAGAGTAGCTAGTGCTTCAACTTGTTGAAACATTGCAAACATTCTCTCAGTTCCTGGAGCCTTGTTTTCCACTAATGCTAGTAGTTCAGCTTGGGCATCTTCCTTCTGATTATATGCTTCCTCTTGAATTGGTTAAATATCTCCCGTTATCTCTGGGACATTTGTTGTGTCCCTCATCTGAATAGTTAGTAGTGGTAATTGGATACCCATCTGGTTCTGGTCTCAAGGTAGATGATGCCATGTTGACTAATTTTGTCTTTGAGTCTTTGACTTCCTCCTTTCTCTTTTGCTCCAGACACATAGAGACCAGTAATCGTTCTTAGATAACCAGTCTTAAGCTTTTAAGACTGCCCCACCCCCACATGTTTATTCACCAACTTAGGATGTGGAATTTTATGAGCTATGTTATGACAATTGAGTGACTTGCACCCTAATACTGTGATCCTAATCTGTCAAGTTCAGTAAGCCAATTCCATGAGATATTTACTGATGCCAAGGGTATATCTCTAACAATGCCCCTAGATGTTTATTGTATGTGTGTGTGCAGCATACATACACATGTATATATTTACCAATAGGACACTTATACATGTGTACCTATACATTCATATATGCTTACTAAAACACATGTAAGCATACATATCTACCCCTGTAGCCACATGTGTTTTTTGGTTATTACTATTACTGCACAATTATATGTTATGGATTTTACCAAAATTGTCCCTAATTCATGGGTATGCTTTAGTATCATCTTTTACCTTGGTCAAGTTGTGTTGACTTTTCTTTCACTCATCATCAAAATTAATTAGTATCTACTATCTAGACAGTAATTGCCTCTTCCACTTCCTCCCATTCCTGGGAACCACCAAAGATTGTCGCTTTCTATATATATATACCTATTCTTGTGTTTTTATGAGACAAACAAATTTGTGTTTTTGTGATTGACTTATTTCATCCAGCATGCTGCCCAGATTCATCCACATTATAATATATTTTAAGAATTCATCATTATTCTTTGCGGGTGCATGGTGTTGTGTTTTATATATATATATATATATATATATATATATATATATATATCTCAAACAACAATAACAAACAAAAAAAAAAAACCCTCCCTGCCATTGAGCTGCTTAGAGTGTAGACGTGCCCCTATGAGTTTCTGAGACAGTAATTCTGTATGGGAGCGGAAAGCCTCATCCTTCTCCCTAGGAGCGGATGATGGTTTTGAACTGCTGATCTTGAGTTAGCAGCCAAAGGCATAACCTACTGCACGACCAAGGACTCACTGTATGTACAGACCAGTTTATTTATTCACTCATATGGGGTTTTTTGTGTTTTTTTAATTCACTCATGTTGATGGGCAGTTAGCTTGTTTCCATCTTTTTCTTTTCTTTTCTTTTTTTGGGGGGAGCATCACGGCCTCTGGTGGTCGTGGGCGCTACCGAGTGCTGCTCCTGAGAGCCGCCGCTGGATTTGAACCGCCAAGCCCGTTGGTCGCAGTCCCACACTCAACCACTTACGCCACCGGGGCTCAGCCCCCATCTTTTTCTTATTGTGAATAAGGCTACTATGAACAGATGTGCACATGCCTACCCATATCAATAGTTTAATACTTGAAGGTTTAGACTTAAAAGTTGGATTAATGGATCACAGGGTATTTAAATTTCTAGCTTTGAGGGGAAATGCGATGCCATTTTTGGTAAATGTTTAAACCAATTTACAATCTTACCAGCAGTAGAAGGGTTACAATCTCCCCACAGCTTCTTCAGCCTTTGTTGATTTTGTTTTGTTTTTACATTGTTGCAAGTGTGAGATGGTATCTCATTGTAATTTTGTTTTGTATCTCTTTGATAGTCCTGTTGGTAGTAGAAGTTGATTTTGTTTTGTTTTTACATTGTTGCAAGTGTGAGATGGTATCTCATTGTAATTTTTTTTTGTATCTCTTTGATAGTCCTGTGTGGTAGTAGTAGTTGCACATTGGGTTGCTAACTACAAGGTCAATAGTTCAATACCACCAGCCCGCTCAGTGGGAGAAAGACTTTTTACTCCTATACAGGGGTACAGGCTCAGAAATCCAGAGAGGCAGTTCTACCCTGTCCTATAGGGTCTCTATGAGTCAAAAAAGAATTGATGGCAATGAGTTAGTGTATTTTAGATGACGACAAACATCTTTTCATGTGTTTGTTGATTGCTTGAATGTTTTCTTAGATGAAGTGTTTTTTTTTCATGGCTTTTGTCCATTTTTAAATTGGATTGCTTATCTTTTTTGTTGTTGAATTTTTCTATATATTTAAGAGATTATACCCTTATTAGATTTATCATTTCCAAAGATTTAAAAAAATATTTTAGGCATCACTGCCCTCTGGTGGTGGGAATAGGAGGCCCAGCCTTTGCTCTTGTGAGCTGGAATTGAACCTCCATTCCAGTAGGCCGCAGTCCCGCGCACAAACCACTATGCCACTGGGGCTCAGCCCCACTTCCAAAGATTTTAAAGCACCTGTGTTAGGCAGCGTTCTCTAGAGATACAAAATGAGGACTTTTAAGAATATATTTATGTATATATATACACATACACACACACTTTTTTTTTCTCAAAAGGACACCCAAGGGCTTATTTTCAAGGTATTATTTTTTAAAATATGGTACAATCTACATTTATTCAAATATAGCTAAATAGTCTTCTTCTAGAACATTGTCATAACTCTCCAAACCCTGAATTCCACCCTGATTTTTTGCGACTCTTTTTCCTTTAGAACCATTGTCCCTAACCTCTCATGTCGAGCAATAGAGCTCTCATTAAATGAGCAGCTCTTGAGCTGAGCCCCGATGGCGTAGTGGTTGTGCGCAGGGCTGCGGCCCACTGGGCTGGCAGTTCAAATCCAGTAGCACCTCTCTAGGAGCAAGGCTGGGCCTCCCACTCTCACCAGAGGGCAATGATGCCCCCCCCAAAAAAATGAGCAGCTTTTATCCATGTAACCTGCTCATTGGTAACAACACTGTCAGTGATCTTATCCCATGAATTCTTCACCCAAATCACAACCTCTTACAGGCTAGGCTGGTTTCTTGTCACTTTACTGAGGAGAATCTCTCCACAAAGCCTCAGCTTGCAGCACACACAGATGGCTGGGACCTGACAGGGGGAGCCAACCTTGTTGGTGGGGCTGTCTGTACCTCTCTGATGGGGCAGATGAGAAGGGCTGCCCATCTTCTTTACAAATCCACAGCGAAATGCGTGGGTTGTGCAGATATGCTGCATAGCCACATCATCACTAGATCTTATTTTCAGGGTAAGAGTTTTATTAAGCAAATACTCAGAAATCCTGCCAGGGTTTATTTTATGAGTAGGTATTTTCAGGGAGCAAGGTACACACACACACACACACACACACACACACACACACACAGGTTTATACAGAGGGAATGAACCTAACAACTCATTAGTCCACACAGCAGTATATAGGTTTCAGTTCAACTCACTTCTGTGGAATAGTTAATAATCTGGAAGTCCTTCAATTCATGTGGGCTGCCAGGTCCAAGACCAAGGAAGCAGACAGCATAGTCTTCCCTCAGGCAGGAAGGCAGAGTCTGCCCTCCGAGAGCAGAGAGCAGGGTGGGGCCACAACAGTCAGTAGCTCAGGAGCTAAGCGAAGCAGGTCCCAGTGGAATCTCAACCTCAAGCATGTTGACAGGATCAACCAGCCAGCAGCATGGTGAAGCAGATCTTGAAGAATCCTCCAGCTGGATCCATGGGTTGGCTTGGCCAACAGGCAGTGTAGAACACAGACTGAAGCAGAGGACAAAGTGAAGTAGCAGCACGTTGGTCCCAATCACCAGGGAGCAAAAGAGAGCTGGGATCTAATTCCACTTAAATGTTCCTGTTGGCCTCCTTGGCACAATAAACCTAACTGTCACAGCATCCCTTTTTAACACTTCAAACACGGATTGATGTTTCTGTGATTTCCAAGGAACCTATGTTTTTTGTTGGGTTAAAAATCTTAATTTGGAAAAGAACATGTCTTCAAATATTTGCATTTGTTTACCTTCTCATGCCAGCCAAAACGAAATTTCCTATCAAAATCTCTTCTTTCCCAAACAGAAGAAGCTGTATGCTACAAATTCCTGGCAAAAGAACCCAAAGCAATTATCAGATAACTAACATGTTAAGGTCCCACTCCCTCTTGGGGCCCCCAAAAAATGTCTCAGAGGGGGTAAGGTGGGTTGGAATGGTTAGGAAGAAGGAGCTGGCACAGACAGATAAGGCTGGCCCTTGGTTTGATTTTCTTTCAACAATGGCCAACAGCAGCTTCAGGGACCCAAATGTCACCTTGCTTTTTGTCTGGATCTTACCGGAAGCTTAAGAAGCCTTGGACCATGTCTTGTCTAGGGAGACTGCAAATCAGTATTGTTGAGCAAACATTTTTGGAATGTACAGCATCTCCCTTGTGATCCATATCCAAAAGAAGGCACATGACATTGTTTCAAGCATTCCTTTTGAGTTAACAAGGATCTTTTCCTCTAATTAATTGCCAATGGCCATGAAAACATATCCTTCTGAGACAATTTTAAACATTTTCATGATTCTAGAAGAGCAAGAACATAAATGATTCCTGGGAAGATAAAAGTGTGACTAAAATTTTTCTAAAATTAAGCGTTTTCTTTACTTAGCCACTTCTGGATCATAATCAGCCTTCCTATATTCTTAATGTTAATTTTATGATTTTAACCTCTTTTTAAAATCTTGAGTTTGGAGGCAGAATTTGTAGCGTCATCTCCAGTAGGAGTATATTCCAGAGCCTGTCCCAGCGCTTGTACTCACTATAGCCTATCTTGCCTCACTCTTATTTTGCATTGAACTGTATCGCTCCACCCCACCTTGCAAAACTGATGCCGTGAACCCTAACCTCTACACCCCTGGCTATAATCCCCTTTGGGGATGGATTGTCTTGCCTATCTCAATTAGGTAGGCTTAGCATGGGGTGTGTTTGGGGTCAACCTCTTTCGAGATATAAAAGAGACGAAATAAGTTAGCAGAGCAGAGATGAGGACGAACAGATGCCAAGACATTAGAGATCCCCAGGCAACCAGGAAGCCTCAGCTGAGGAAAAGCCTTGCCTCCCTTCCTCCAGAGCTGACAGGAAAAAAACCAAACAAACGGAAACTCCCTTCAAACCTGTGATCTGAATTCAGACTTCGAGCCTATTAAATGATCAGAAAATGAATTTCTATTTCTTAAAACCGCCCACTTGTGGTATTTCTGTTAGAGCAACGTACGATAACTAAGACGCCCATAAAAATGAACACCATTTTTCCAGGGTAACCAGAGAAATCCTTTGCCATGACAATACGTTTGTGTACCTCGATCATGGTAGCAATTACACGACTGTAGACCTGGAGGAGGGAGAAACACAGGGCTTTCTGCTCCCGTGAAAGGTTGTCTCGGAACCCCCTGGGGCAGTTCTAGCCTGTCTTACAGGTCGCTAGAAGTCAAAAGCAACCAGAGGGCAGTGGGTTCGCTTGGCTATACATAGGGTAAAAGAGCCCTGGTGGCAAGTGGGTTAAGCATAGGGCACCTAAGAGGCATGTCAGTGGTTCAAACCCATCAGTTACGCATTAGGAGAGAGGTGAGGCTGTTCCCATAGAGATGTCCTTTAGGATGACTGTGAGCCACCACTCGATGGCAGGATGACATTTAGTAAAATGATATATACAACTACAAAAAGTGATAGGGGGAGAATTGGATATAAAAACTGACATCATGTGGGCAATACCTATAAAGCAATTGATTACATTGTGCCAATTAACAATCCCCCAAGTTAGAAAATCCCACTTGAGAAGAAATCTAAGCAAGTCAATTCACCTACTGCCCTTGAGTCACTTCTGACTCAGACAGCTCTGTAGGACAGAGTGAGACTGCTCTTTTGGGTGTCTGAGACTGTATGTCTTCACAAGTGCCGATAGTCTCATCTCTTTTTTTCACAATGTGTCTGGTGGGTTTGAACTTTCAACCAGGCAGTTATCAGGCAAACACCCCTGTGTCACCAGGCCTTCTCACAGACCAACAGTGGATTAAATTCTGTGGAAGTAATTTGCAGTGTTGTGAGAATACAGAGGAAAAGCAAGTGGTCCAAGAAATGAATCAATTCTGATGCATACTGCAGTGTGGATGGACCTTGGACACATTATGCTAAGTGAGACATCATCCACAAGAACCTAAATATTGTATGATCCCATTTCTATACAATAACTAGAATAGGAAGATGTCTAGAGACGAAAGTTTGCAAGTGGTGACAAAGGTAGAAAAAAGAAGGTAGAGAAGAATTATTACCCAGGAAACACTGAGCTCCTTGTAGAGATGATGAAAAATTTTGGAAAAGGATAGTGATCATGGTTGTACAATACATGGAGCATACGTAATGTCACTGAACTGCATGTTTAAAAAATGTTGAAATAAAAAGTGTTTTATTACACACACACACACACACACACACACACCATAATTTGAAAAGAAAGAGAGAGCACAGCTTGTGTTAGTCCAGGTCA
Organism: Nesogale talazaci; assembly: GCA_004026705.1. Taxonomy (NCBI): domain Eukaryota; kingdom Metazoa; phylum Chordata; class Mammalia; order Afrosoricida; family Tenrecidae; genus Nesogale; species Nesogale talazaci. The sequence continues at coordinate 15,087 of PVJH01006670.1, forward strand.
ACTAAAAAAACAGATTTATTGACCCTCATATGTGTGCACAACAGAGTTTTATATCCAAGATTAATTTTATATTTAATAAATAGGAGCCCTGCTAGCATAATTGTAAGGCACTGGAGCTATGACCCACAAGGTCAGCAGTTCGAAATCACCAGCTGCCCTTGGAAGAAAGACAGGGTTTTCTACTCTAGTAAAGAGTAATGAAATGTGCAACTTTCCTCTGGTTCTCACATGCTTCCTCTCACCCACCATCATGATCCCGATTCTCCCAGACAGATCCAGCTAGACCAGGGGATTTACACTGGAGTCAGAAACATGAGGAATTTAGAATAGATGTTCCCTCAGGACCAGTGGTGGTAGTGGTGATACTGGAAGGATGGAGGGATGGTGGAGTAGAAAGGGGGAACTAATTTCAGGGATCTACATATAACCTCCTCTCTGGGGTACGGACAACAGGGAAGTGAATGAAGGGACACATTGGAGAGTATACAATATGAAAAAGTATAATATTTGTAAATTATTAAGAGTTTCAAGGGAAAGGGGGAGGGGTGAAGGAGGAGAAATATGGGGAGCTGGTACTGGGGACCTAAGTGGAGGGAGGAGGTTTTGAGAGTAATGATGGCAATAATGTGTAAATGTGGCCTACATACAATTGATGTATGTATGTATGGTGATGGGAGTTGTATGAGCCCCCAATAAAATGATTTATAAAAAAAGGAGGGGCAAACAGGAGCTTATACCAAGGGTTCAAGTAGGAAATATTTGGAAATGAATATGGTGACATGTCTACAAATATGCTTGATACAAATGATGTATTGAATGTTATGAGAGCTATAAGCGCCCCCAATTGGGGAAAAAAAAAAGAATTCTCCCTCCGTTTGTTTTTTTTTTTGGTGGCATCACTGCCCTGGTGGAAGTAGGAAGCCCAGCCTTGCTCCTGGAGAGCTGCTGCTGGATTTGAACCATCCACCCTGTGGCTGCGGTCCCACACACAACCATTACGCCACCAGGGCTCAGCCAAAAAAAGAATTATAATCTTGGAAATTCACAGGGCCAGTTCCACCCTGTTCTAGTGGGCCACTATGAATCAGTATCAATCAGCAGTGAGTTTGTTTGGGATTTAATAAATAGCCATTCTTAATATTATGCTTCTTTCTAAAACCTGGGGCTTTTTACATCAACACAGAATTTACATAGTAACATCTGATGTTCAGTCCCCTCTCTGGCTTGGTCTTTGTGACCAATAGCATAGGCAGGGCAGAAGAGGTATATACCTTCTGATATTAAGTTCTAAAAGATTGTGACTTCCATGAGGTGGACTTCCCTATACTTGCCTTTGTAATATCCTCCTTGCTTTATTAGGACATACATTACTATGGTAGACATGGTTCTGCCACTATCAATATTATTCAAACTTTTTTCCTATCACCGTTTCCCTCTCCCAACATATATATATAGTGATTATATATGTATATATATAGTGACTTCCATATTGGATTTTCCCACTCCTCTTCCTCTCCCTTTGCTACACTGATGGAATCCAGGAGATCCGAATGGAAAATGGTTATTTATTCATAATCAACACTTTTTGCTTCTGACAACATATTAGAATTGTCCTATGGGAAAAAAACACAAGACTGATGAGATGAAATAAGAAGTCGCTTCTGGGAACTTGGAGGATGAAGAGGGACATGCTATATGGCCAACAGCAGGAACTCCCAGTCAACAGTCCATGATGAACACCCCGTGAGTGAGCTTGAAGCAGATTTCTCAGCCTTAATGAAGCCTTGAGATGCCCATAGCCCTGGCTGATGTGTCGACAGAACTTGATGGGAGGTTGAGCCTGACTCACTTGGCTAAGCCATCCCCAAATTCCTAACCTTCCAAAAATGTTCAATAATAAGTGTGTGTTCTTTTTTTTTTGGGGGGGGATCACTGCCCTCTGGTAGGAGTAGGAGGCCCAGCCTTGCTCCTGGAGAGCTGCTGTTGGATTTGAACCGCCAACCCAGTGGGTCACAGTCCCGCACACAACCACTGCGCCACTGGGGCTCAGCCCCAAGTGCGTGTTCTTTTAAGCGGCTACATTTTGAGATAATCTCTACAATATCAAAAACTAACATTGCTGCTGTGAGCTGCCATTGAGTTGCCTTAAAATTCCTGAACAGCCCACGTACAGCAGAAGACACCATCTTCACCTGTGACGTGTTCAAGTCCATGGTCATGGCCACTAGAGGGCTCCTTTTCTATCATGGCAAGATCAAATCAAGCCGTTGCCAGGAGTCTGGTCCAACGCATGGCTACTGCGCGTGTTACCAGGTACAATTGCTTCATAGAGTTTTCTTGACTGACATCTTTACCAGGGTAGAGCACCAGGCCCTTCCTCCACAGCGCCCTTGGGCTGCTTGAGCATAAACTGTGGCTCCGGGACCTCTTTAAAGCATTCCACGGGAAGAGATTCCATCATGATCCACAGAGCTTTGATTAGCCAGTTGTCAGAAATATATTGCTAGGCCTTTCTTCCTAGTATGTTGGTGAGATTGCAGTTAGCCGTCAGGCTGGGATCTGTAAGGGCTGCAGTTTGAACCACCAACCACGTCATGGGAAAAGACAGGCTTTCTACTCCGCGGTCAACAGTTAAAGTCTCAGAAACTCGCAGGGGCCTTTCTACCTTGTCCCATAGGGTGACCATGAGCCAGTACTGACTTGATGGCAGTGGGAGTGTTAAGTAGGTATTCATTGGGAAACTTTGCTAAAACCAATCTATTCCAGATGACCCTGCTGGTATTTTGCAATACTGATGGCATAGCTTTCAGCCTCAAAGCAATGCAAGTCATCACAGCACACTAACCATGACATCATCCACTAAAGACATTCAAAGGTACTTCACACTGGGTTACATTTACTATTAACCTAAAAGAGAAACAAGCAACTAATCAAGGATACTGCCATCCAGTCAATGCCAACTCAGAGTCACCCTAAATGTGGTTTCTGGGGCTGTAAATCCTTAAGGGAGCAGTTTGCCTCATCTCTTGTCTGTGAAGTGGCTGGTGGGTTTGAACCATAGACCTTTATTAGTTAACACTAGCTTCTGAATTGTGTCTAGAAATCCAATAGTTCCTTCAAGGAATATTTGCTAAGTTTCCGTATCTCCCTGCCACAGGCTGACTATCTTTAAATTATTTGTAACTTATTTCCTTTGAGTCCATTCTGACTCATAGAGGCCATATAGGTCAGAGTAGAACAGCCCTGTAAGGTTTCCTAGCAGCCATGGTGGTCAGTTTCTTAGGGTAGGTTCACTCATTGCACTCTGGGTGTGCTGACATCTGTGATTTCCCAAAATTTGGGAAACAAATGTGGCCTGCATACAATTGATGTATGTATGGATCGTGATGCGAATTGTAAGAACCCCCAATAAAATGATTCATTAAAAAAAGGAGGGAGGGGAAAGGAGGAGCTTATACCAGGGAATCAAATGGAAAATATTTTGAAATGAATAGGTAATATGCATGCAAACATCCTTGATACAAATGATGTATTGAATGTTATAAGAGCTGTAAGAGCCCCCAATAAAATCATTGGAAAAAAGAAACAAATAAAAACAAACATGCAAAAAAAAAAAACAAAGAAAATGGTGATGGCAATGTATGTATAGATGTGCTTGATATGATTGATGTATGGATTGTGATAAGATCTCTAAAAGCCCCCAATACAATGATCTATTAAAAAAAAGAAAAAAATTGTGGGGGACTGTAATTGTGTTACCCTCTGCCCAAAAATAAAAAATAAAACTTTTAGAGTTACAGTCTTAGAAACCCCCAGGGGTAGTTTTACTCTGTCCATGGGTCACCATAAGTCAGAATGGACTCAATGCAGTGAGGTTTGTAAACAGCGTTCTCAAGGCAGTAAGAGTTATGGAAGCAGGTTGCCACATCTTTCTCCAGGTCAGTGGTTGGTGGGTTCAAGTCATTAATCTTTCAGTTCACAGCTAAGGGTTTAATCATTATACACCTGGGGGTTTCTGTTTCAATGACTGTTCTAAGATTATTGTTTCATTAGCCTTGAACACAGAATTGGGAAAATGGAGTTGAAATGTTGCTTTCACTTTGTAGCCTAAAAAGTATGGGAGAGTTACTTAATTTCTCTTTTCCGGATTCCTCAACTATAAAGTGGTAATATAATACTACTCTGATGAATAATCAAACACTGAGTTTACTACAATATTTTTTTGCTTACTATAATATTAAAACAAAATGTGAATATAAAGTATAAGTAGATATTCCAAAACTGCTTTTTGCTCAGAGTATAAACAAGACCATCCATTATTTTCTTTCTTTTTTTGGGGGGGGGCCGTTTGGGGCATCATTGCCCTCTGGTGGTGGGAGTAGCACAACCACTAAGCCACTGGGGCTCAGCCCCCATTATTTTCTTAGTCACTCTTCTCTACTACATGCATTAAAAAGTTGTATCTTTAGATAGAGATTTAAACATGCTCACCTAATTTGTTTGATAAGCTTGCTTCTCTTCCTGTTAATATCAATACTTACCATTAACTGCCAAGTTTTAAATCATGCATGAAACTCCATAGAACTGTGATAAATATCTACAGATCACAAATAGTTACCAATTTCCCCCCTATATTCCCTCCTAATTATTAGAAGTATAGATGATATTACTATAACACAATTGCAGATTGGCAAGATATGCAGCTATGTACATAGATAGATTCCTCAGTGAGAGTAAAGAACTGACCATAATAATTTGAAAAATAGCATACAAATTCAGCAAAAATTAGAGTTGAAATAGAAAAAATGTGAAGTTGTGAGATTTCACCAGCAACTGAGGACTTGATTTCTTAAGGATTCCTGTTCTATAAATACGAATGCCATCTTAATCAGGAACTTATTTCATTATAGTATTTTCATAATTTAAAGGTGTGATTCCCAGTCAAAAATATTTTCCAGAGGGCTGAGCCATGGTGGCATAAGTGGTTGAGTGTTGGACTGTGGCCCACGGGCTTGGCAGTTCAAACCCAGCGGCGACTCTCAGGAGCAGCACTGAGTAGCGCCCACGACCACCAGAGGCAGTGATGCCCCTCCCTCCCAAAAATATTTTTTCCAGAAGTTAGTTACATAGAAATAGAATATAGAACTAACATTATGGGCTGAGCCCGAGTGGCGTAGTGGTTGAGTGGGGGACTGTGACCCATTGGCTTGGCAGTTCAAATCCAGCAGCAGCAAGGTTGGGTAGCTCCCATGACCACCAGAGGACGGTGATGGCCCCCAAAAAAATTAAAAAAAAATAGATTAAAAAAAAAGAACGAGCATTACTACCAAGACCACACATGATTTCTGAGAAATCATTCAAATCTCAGCAGTCAGATTAGTTTTGAGGACAAAGAGTCACAGGCAAATTAAATAAAAACCTGTAGCTGTTATGTTCCAGGAGTAGAGAAAAAGTGCTTAGGGGGTGTCATGGATGAAAAGTGTCTCCCCTGAAATAAGACAACATGGCTAGACCTGGATTATTTTGGGGGAGGGGGGCATCAATGCCTTGGTGAGAGTAGGAAGCCCAGCCTTGCTCCTGGAGAGCTGCTACTGGATTTGAACCGCCAACCTTGTGGGCTGCAGTCCCGCACTCAACCACTGCGCCACCAGGGCTCAGCCCAAGATACTGACTCTTAATGCTGCTGTTAGGGACCATTAAGTAGGTTCCAACTCATAGTGACCTTGTGTATAACAGTGTGAAACACCGCCCGGGCCATCCTCACGACTGTTAAATTTGAACCCATCATTGCAGCCACAGGGCCAATTCATCTCTTGGGGGTCTCTCTCTCTCTCTCTCTCTCTCTCTCTCTCTCTCTCTCTCTCTCTCTCTCTCTCTCTCGCTGTCCTTCTACTTTACCAAGCATGATATCCTTTGCCAGGGATTGGCCTTTCCTGAAACCATGTCTAAAGTATGTGAGACACAGTCTCACCATTCTTACCACTAAGGATAATATTGTGTGATTACCCTCATTTTGTGATGTGTTGTGAATCCTAACCTATGCCCGTAGTTAACGAGGGTGAATCGAGCTGCTTGTTGTGGGGGGACCAGCCTCCCCCACAACCAAATGGGTCCAAGACGGCAGTTGTGTCATTGAGGGGTAGGTTCAGGGAGCATCAGACAGGACTGCAAGGGCTTCTGGCGACTGGAACCAGAGTAAGGGAGTAATGCAGTCTCTCACAGGCTTATATAAGCACGGCATACAAAGCCCGGTAAGCACATATGTAACAGGAAGGGATTGCATTAGAGGTATACATGTAACACAGGGGGATGAGCTCGGGGTATACACACAATAGGAAAGAGAGAGGTACTCATGGCACACGTGACAGGAAGGCACATATATAACAAGATGGTTGGGTTCCAGAGTTAAGATGCCGGCCTGGGCTGAGCCCCAGTGGCGTAGTGGTTGTGCGTGGGACTGCGGCCCACTGGGACGGAGGTTCAATTCCAGCAGAGGGGCTGGGCCTCCTACTGCCACCACCGGAGAGCAGTGATGCCCTCCCCACCAAAAAAAAGATGGCGCCTAACCTTGATCTTTTCTGAGCTGGTTTGACCTTAGAGTTAGGGACCCCCGAGCTCTTCTCCAGGGGAGCAATCTGTGATCTGTGTGTGGGTCATACTTAGGGTTAAATGGTCTGACTGCTTTTGCAGGCAGATAACCATCAAACAATGACCTTCAAGCAGTTAACCTTTGAGTGTATATAGTAACAACCAGGTGCTTGCAAGTAACATCTTAACATTGTCATTATAGGGAATGACTTTGACTTAGGAGAATGTGGCTTGAATGCATCTCCAACCTACAAATGTGTAGGTCTCCTTCCACAGAAGTCTCCATCTCCCAGAATTCTTAACATATGAGTGTAAAATATTTGTCTGCATATACCGTCTCTTCCTTTTTCTGTTTCCCACAGTTTATTGTGTTAATGACGCAAGATTAGGTTGGGATGTATCATTCTTTTTTTTTTTTTTTTTTTTTTTTGCATCACTGCCCTCTGGTAGCAGGAGTAGGAGACCCAGCCTTTGCTCCTGTGGAGCCGCTGCTGAAATTGAACCTCCATCCCAGTGAGCACAGTCCCACACACAACCACTGCGTCACTGGGACTCAGCCCCATATCATTCTTTCTTAAGTCACCACCTTTACTTGGGTTATACTTCTGAGCACTTATAAAAGATCTTGTTGCACAATACCTCTTCAGAGTATTGAAAAGCAAAGATGTTACTTTGAGTACTAAGGTACTTCTGACCCAAACCATGGTATTTTCCATTTCTTCATGTGGATGAAAGTTGGACATTGAATAAAGAAAACTAAATAAGAATCCGTTCGTTTGAAAGATAGTGTTGGATAAGAATATCAAAAGTACCATGGACTATTAAATGACCATGGATTTGTCTTGGAAGAAGTACAGCTGTTAGGTTTCTGGAGTGGCTTAAATCTCTGTTCTTGCTTCATAATGCTGAAAGCGTTCACACAGTAGAAGCATGTTTGTAAATTCAAGTGACTTTCATAAGGAAAAGGGAAGTTTCAGGTATTCACAGGAAACCCCTGGGACCAAGAGCAGGACATCCCAAAAGAACGCCCTAAGAGAGAGGCCTGCGAGAGGACTCAGGTCCCAGAGTGCAGGTGGCACATGCGCACCTAACCCTACGACCTGCAAAAGCACACCCAAACAAGAGCAGAATCAGAGGAGTCAAAGAGACTTGGCCTTCCTGTGGCAGGCTCTTATCTCTTCCCGTGGGATGGCATGGTTGCAGGTATTGGCCGACATCATTGCCTGAGTTTAAGAGCACTTGGGTGATGTCATATGACTAGGAGTACTCTGTGCACCTACCTCCCACCTGGGCCCAGGGGCCTTGTGTCTGAGCATGCTCAGTTCTGGACCTTTCCATACATGTCAAATGGATGCCTGATTTCTTTCCAACCCCTTTGTTGTGACCTTATGCAGGCACTGGGGAGAAAACCCTCCCGTCTCTATTCTGGCTACCTAACACAGCCAGAGTGCCAGTGAACAGATTTTAAGCAGGACACCATTGACTGGGGGGGTGGGGGGGGGGAGAGGGAGAGGGGAAGTTCTTGATTAAAAATTTGGTCTATATGGTAAGGTGACCAGACATCCTGTTTTTAACAGTTTACCAACTTCCCATGGTGTTTTAAAATTAAAATACATGTATTACAATACAATTTTTGTGTTCTATGAAAATTTTTGTTGCTCCATATAGATCAAATTTTTAATCAAGCACACCCCCACCTGCACCCCGGTCAATAGTGTCCCGCTTAAAATCTGGTCACTTTACTCTATGGAGCAACCAAAATGTTCATAGAACGCAAAAATAGTATTGCAATATATTTATTTTCATTTCAAAAAGTCGGGGGACGTCGTTAAATTGTTAAAAAGCAGGATGTCTAGTCACCTTATCTTAGAGACAAGGATGGTGAGATTTTTGTCTCATATACTTGGGACATGTCAGGAGAGATGAGTCCCTGGAGAAGGACATCATGTGTGCTGCAATGGAGGGAGAGCAAAAAGAAAGACCCTCAAGGAGTGACACAGGGGCTGCAGCAAGGGGCTCAGCCATAGGAACGATTGCAAGGACAGTGGGACCCTGCAGTGTTTTGGTCTGTTCCGCATAGGGTCACTATGGGTCAGAACTGACTTGATGGCATCTAACAGCAATTCATGAAAGAGCTTTCATGGGGTGTGCCCCACATCACAGCTTATGTTTTTAGATTAACTTTTATTGTGAATTTTGTGAAGGATTACAGAACAGATCATCAGTTTTGCGTTCAACAATTCATGCACATTTTATTTAAGCCCACTCACTGCAAAGCTCTCAATATTCTCAAGTTTAAAATAGACTCTTATATCTTTAAATCTACTTGATTTCCTCTCCATTGGAGAGGTTCTGTAACTATGTTGTTTATTCTTTTTATTTTGTAACTGTGTTCGTTAAAAATTTATATTTCTGGTCCCCTGTTTCAGTCTTGTAGGTTTGTGTTACTTTGGCTCCTGGATAGTGATGTGATATATGTTGGTCTTGGATTATTATCTGCTCGTGGTTCCCATTCCAAAGAACTCCTCTTGGAATTTCTTATAAAGTTGACCTTGGTTTTACAATATTCTGTATTTTCTGTTTACTTGAAAAAGATCCTAATTTCATTGATATATTTGAAGGACCCTTTTTCTGGATATATAATTCTTGGTTGGCTTTTTTCCTTTCCAAAATTTATATGTCATCTGATTGCCTTCTTGCTTGCATGGTTTCTGCTGAGGAACCAGACCTTAGTTGTTATTGATTCCCTTTTGGAGGTAACTTTTTGTCTTTCCTGAGCCAGTCTCAGGATTCTGTCTTTGGTTTTGGAAAGTTTGATTGCTATATGTCCTTGGTGAATTTCTTTTGAGATTCATTCAACTTCTAGAATGTAGCTTTTCTTTCACAGTATTTAGGGAATTTTCTTCAAACAATTCTTTGACAATTTTCGCTGTGCTTTTAGTTGTATCTTCCTGTTCTGGAATTCAGATGACAAAAATTCCTCTTCTTATGTTTTTTTTTTTTGACATCACTGCCCACAGGTGGTGAGAGTAGGAGGCCCAGCCTTTGCTGGAATCGAACCTTCATCCCAGCGGGCGCCACCGAGGCTCAGCCCAAAATTCCTCTTCTTAATGGTGTTCAACATAATTCTTTTTTTTAAATAGATATCAAAGTTTGTTAGTGGGTACTAGGGTAAGTACAGTGAAAGTGGAGATGGAGGGGAAGGGTGATGAAAAAACTACATGGGTCATGGAATGGTATGCTTGCAAACATATTCTTGTAATTACTGTCAGTAAGTCTAAAACCTGTAAATAATGAACAGGTAAAAGTTGTGTGATAGATATACAAGGGGGCTTTAAAAAGTTTGCAGGAAACTTTCACTCTTTTCAGATTTATTTGCAGATTTAGTGGGGGCTATTTCTTGCTGCTGATTTGTTTGCTGGCCTGTTCTTCCACCTACATGAACAAGTCCAGGGCCTTCTTGAAAGCTTGCAGGAATGAGAGGAAACTGGGATGCATGGCTATGGGGGGGGGGGGTTCTTCTTTGGTCTGTATTTTCTCCAGGTTATAGTTAAGCTTCTTTGTCATCTTGGGAGAGTTTAAGTCAGGCTGGCCCATGCTGGGCGTGCAGACAATACAGTGTTCAGGCACAGGCACTTTTCTCAACATAATTCTTAAGACTTTCTTCAGATAAAAAAAAATTCTTGCCCACCCTCCCAAAGTGATCGCTGAAGACAAAAGGGAGCAGAGGCAGACAGAGCAGAGGAATCTGATGGCGCCCAGCTCCCAAATAATAAAGTATCTGAGATCTTAAAGGCTTGAAGATGAACAAGTGGCCATCTAGCCCACATGGAAGAAATACACTAGCCTGTGTGATCACAAGGGGTCGAAGGGAGTAGATATCAAACATCAAAGAACAAGAAACACATCACTATGAATGAGGGGGAAAGCAGGCTGGTGACCCAAGGCCCACTTGTGGACAATTGGACACCATCTTACAGGGGAGTCATGAGGAGACAGGTCAGTCTAGGTGCAGTGAGGTGGTGATGACGCATAAAACTTTCCTGTAGTTCCTGAAGGCTTCCTCCCCCCAACTATCATGGTCCCAATTCTACCTTACAAATCCAGCTGAACTGGAGGAGGCATACTGGTAGAGATGGGAAGTGGAAATACGGGGAACCCAGGACAGATGAACCCCTTGGGGCCAGTAGTAAGAGTGGAGCTACTGGATGGGTGAGGGGAAGGTGGGGTAGAGAGGGGAAGCCAATTACAAGGATCTACATATAACCTCCTATGGGGAGGACAGACATTGGAGGAGAGGGTGAGGGGAAACATTGGGCAGTGTAAAATATGACAGAACAATAATAATTTATAAAGTATTGAGGGTTTGTGGGGGAGGGAGGAGCAAGGGCAGAGAGGAAAGGATGAGAAGCTGGTATCAAGGGCTCAAGGGGAAAAGCAGATATTTGGAGAATGATGACAGCAGGAGGCATGTGAAGGTGCTTGACACAATGTACGTATTTATGTGTTGTGAAAAGCATTGTATGAACACCCAATAAAAAGATTTAAAAAATTCTTTCTCTAGCAGCCTTGTTTTGAGAGACTGTTTTAAGCTTACTAAAAATTCTATTCCTCCACTCTTTCAATACATTACCTATTTCTGAATTCTTAGAATTAATCTTCTGGATGTCTATGGTTTGGTTGCATATGTATGGTTTCTTATTTTTCAGGTTCTTAGTCTTCAAAACTGTGGCCATGTTATTTTCTATGAGGGCAGCACTAAGTCATTTGGACAATGATTATTGGAAAAATGGGGTTTTGTAAGAGTACACGTGTGGGGTAAATATAGAAAGAGAGAGAGAGAGAGAGAGAGCTAAATTGTCACTTCCATTGTATAAAGTTGACCGATAATGTCACAAACTGAAAGATCAAGGAACAGTAGTGATATAGGAGCATGATATTCTTATTTACACATATGAAGGTAAACATCATTGAATTAGGTCCAAGTGAAGAAAAAGGGGGCAGGACAGGCTGGGAGTTATCACGATGTACATGACTTATCTTTCGCAAATAAATGCCTTTAAAGTGTAGCTGCACTTTTTCTTCAAATGTAATCTTAATCTGCATGGGGTACAAGTGAGCACCCAGAGCTTGTGTTCTCCCCACCCGGGGCTGGGGCTTTTTTTTGATTGTATCAGTGGTCTTCAGTCTTCCTAAGGCCATGACCCTATGATACAGGTTCCTCGTGTTGTGGTGACCCCCAAGCATGACATTATTTTCATTGCTACTTCATAGCTGTAATTTTGTGACTATTATGAATCCGGTGGCCTCTGTAAAAGGTTAGTTGGATTATGCCAGGCCCTGAGTGGGTGCCAGAATGACAGAACTCAAGGTGCAAAGAAATTTCTGACTAAATCAAGAGAAGGGTAGGATAAAAACTCCTCTCAGAAGTACCTATGCAACTGCTTATTACACTCTTGGTAAGAGATGATATATTTTGTTTTACTGGAATAAACCAAACTAACTGGTATCAGGTGCATTCAGATTCGTAGCAACCTTGTAGGACAGAGAAGGGCCACCTCACCCGGGCTGTCTGTTGTCTTTACAAAAGCAGCCTGCCATGGAGTAGCCAGTTGGTGTGTGTGTGTGTGTGTGTGTGTGTGTGTGTGTGCGCGCGCGCGTGTGCGCACGCGCGCACACTGACCTTGTCAGTTATCAACCACTAGCACCGCAGGGTCCTTTTTTCTTGAAACAAATGAACTGAAATGTCATCAGCAACTCTCTTCAGTTCTGAGTCAGTATGAATAGGAAATCATTGCAGAAGTGAGCTTTGGAAGGAAAAGTTTTGATTTGAAATGATTCCATCTGGGCTGAGCTCCGGTAGCGTGGTGGTTGAGTGCGGGACTGTGGCCGAGTGGCTTGGCGGTTCAAATCCAGCAGCAGCAAGGCTGGGCCTCCCACTCCTACCAGAGGGCAGTGATGCCTAAATTAAAAAATGACGAAGAAGAAGAAAAGGGCTGAGCCCCGGTGGCATAAGTGGTTGAGTGCGGGACGGCACCCCGCGGGCTTGGCGGTTCAAAACCAGCGGCGGCTCCCGCAGCACTGGGTAGCACCCACGACCACCAGAGGCAGTGATACCCTCAAAAGAACGACAACAACAAAAATGAGTTATAATAAAAAAAGAAAAAAAGAAAAAAGAAATGATTCCTTCTAGCTACAGTGTACGTAGGGTTAATTTACTTAACCTTCCCAGTCTACGTTTCCTGGTGGGTGAACATTTCACAGCACACATGTGAGAAACCCACCACTGCTGCCAGTTTCTGCTCTTTCTGTGAAAGATAGATGGATACTCTCTCTGCAGCCTCATGAGGCAGATTAGCCTATTACCATCATCAAAGCCAAGATCTGGACTTAATGGAGAGGCCACATTAATCCATGCCACATGTGGTAGGGTAGACTAGAGAAACAAAATTCACAAACACTCATATTTTATAAGAGAGAGTTTTATATAAAGGGTAATTGTACATTAAGTGTTCCAACCCAGTCTAGTCCAAGCCCGTAAGTCTGACATCAGCCCATATGTCCAACATCAATCTACAAAGTCCTTTCAAACTCACAAAAACACATGCAATGATGCTGACTTCAGGAGGAAAGCCAAATCCATGAGCATATAAGCAACTCAGCACTGACAAGGGTCTCCATGCAGCTGCTCCAGCACCCAGGGCTGCATCAGGGTAGGTGGCTTCTCCTCAGGGATGTATTGCAGGAAGTAAGCTTTGCCAGCTGGGGCAGAGAACTAACTAAGGCAGCTGCACCCTGGTCCAACCATCAGAGAGCAAGACACCCGACAGGTGAGATTCACAGAGCCATTTATCTCTCCACCCTTCAATTAATCCCCCATGTGTTCATCGGCCAGGTTGGCACAATAAATCTTAACTATCACATCACATTAACAGCAGCTTTATTGGGGTACACTTAATCCAGAACTGATCTTAGCAGAGGCTGGGCACAGACTAGGCAGTAGATTTCTCTCCAGCATCATTCCCAGGCTGAGTTTAAAGCCTTCTTGAGCCATGTGATTTAGAAATCCTGAGTCCGTGTCTGGTTCCATTATTACCTTTCCCAAAAGTCTTTTCCTATCTCCTCCAACACTTGTACAATAGGCATGATTACACATAAAGCTATTTTTTAGACTCATGAAACTAGAGGAAATCTGTGGCGGTGATGTGCTTATGTTAATTTCATGATTGAGATGTAGGGGTGAAGTCTAGCCTGTTAATCTGGAGATAGCCATTGAGTAGCCAATGAGGCCTCTGTGTGGACATGGCTTTCCCCTGAGACTTCTGGGAAATCTTGAGATATTCCCCTCATGGAGATGAGAAGCTGTGTCCCCAGTTGCTTGGAGTTAGTCTCAGAGACGATGAATTATGGTCAAGATAAGGTGGCAGTGTCTGAGGAGCTGAGGGAGCTGGAAGAGAAGCCACATGGCCTTGCCCTGATAGAACCAGACCTCTGAAGCTGGAGAAGCCACGTGGAGAGCCCTGCCAGCGCTGAGTTGTCTCTACCACCACTGGATGCTGTTGATGGACCCTGAGTCCTGGAAGCGAGGAGCCTTTGGGAGACCCCTGCCGGCCCTGGGAATCTGCACCCACTGGCCTGTGATTTCATGAGTCGAAAGGAGACTTTATAGACTGATATCAGGCATTTGAGCTAATATCAGACTTATGACTCTGGACTGGACTGGGTTGGGATGCTTTCTCCATGTCCCATTCCTCTTGTATACAAACCTTTTCCTTATATCCATATGCATGTCTATGATTTTATTTCTATTGTCTACCCAGACTAACTCAAAATCAAACCAAGAACATGGCCCTTCATCTTCCTGTCAATCAGAAGCTACACCACCTATAAGAGGAAGATGGGATAGTCACTCAAATCTCCCGTAGTTATTTCATTAAGTTGCAATGGCCATTCTAAGCCAGCCCTGCATTTCCTGCATTATTGTGTTTCCTGCATTGCTATCTGTGAGAGTCTAACTCATTTGCCCAAAGGCAAACAGCCAGCACAGCAATAATGGTTGAAGACCAGGCCTGTTACTCTCAAAGCCCATGTGTTAACTGTGTCCATGTGAAGCCTCAGCTGTAGAGGAACTTTAGTTCCATATATATTCGTGTTTAATTCCAGTGTTTAAGCACATTTTAAATGGAGTAGTTGTGGTAAAATTAGGTGTCTCAGCTGATATTTGGGTCAGCTTCTACTCAAGTATACACTGTAATTGTTGAGCTGTAATCCAAGAATTGTAGGATGACATTTGTCAAAGATGATAAGACATATGCTCTAAATTCAGTCTTCCCTACATTTTGCCTCCCGATCTTTGTTCATTTATTTACTTTAAAATGAAGTGAAACAATAAAAACCCTGAGCTATAGTTCACATACCCCCTTTCCCGTTTTGTCTTCCTTCCTTCTCTGCTTCCTTCATTACCTTTTCAGGCTTTTACTGAATAAGTGATAAAAGGGGATTAGACAAAAGGACCAAAGGCCACGTCAGCCTCGCTCTTCAGGTTTTGTTTTTTCCATTTGTTTGCTTGTGGTGTTTCTACTTTCTTCTCCTCTGCCATGGGCAGCAGTGGAGGAGAAGCAGGGCTTTCTGTGAGGTCAGTTCCCCCAGCTCCTTCCTTGTACATGAGACTCTTAATTGGACATTCAACAGGGTCTTCTGTAGACAAGCCAGTCCAGAAAGGTTCAACATTTACGCTGGCTGCTTTAATTAGGGACACTGATCTTAGCCTTCCAGCCCAGCCTGTGTGCAGGATGAGGGGTGAGTGGATGCTGGAGTGCTCCAAGGCAAACAGGAAGTCAGCAGGTGCTGGGATGAAGGGTGCCAGGTGCAGTGCTAGTTGCAGGCGGAAGTGAGAGTCTCACCTCAATGTGGCCTTAGCTTTCTCAGAAAATCCAAGAATTTCAGCAGTTGCCAAAGAGAGGGCTCCTATGTTTGGATGTCCCCCAACCCAAACACCATGAAGTCAGGAGAGATAGCAACCAGGGAGTGATGATTCACTGACATCTCTGGGGTGGGCTTTCTGCTGAGGGTGTGTAGATATTCAATGCATACCTGCAGGTGTGCCTGTCCAGGGCTGGGAGCACTAATGGAAATGGGAAATCCTTTTTGCTTTTTGCTGTTAGAAGATCATTTTGTTGAGTGCTCTTACAACTCTTGTTACAATTCAGACATCAATTGTATCAGACATAATTGTATATATTTTGCCATCGTTCTTTTCTAGACATTTACTGAGCCCTTGTTATCAGTTTCTCTTTTTCCCCCTCCGTCCCCACAATCTACTTTCATGGCCCCTTCATAGATTATAAATTATTATTATTTTCACTTCTTACACCAACCACTATCTTCTTCCTGTTGTTCTTCCTCTTGGAGGGGTCGTGGTGGGGTTATGTGCCTATCATTTTGATCGGTTCCTCCTTTATCCCCTCCTCTTCCCCTCTTCCCCCCACCCTTCTGGTATCACTGTTCCCATTTCTGTTCTTGGATTCCGTGTGTCCCAAGTGATTATCTCTTATATATACCTGTGTACACGCTAGTCCAAAATGAGAGGCATTATTGGAGTCATGATGGGGGGGATGGGTAAGGAAGCTTCAAGGAACCAGAGGAATACAGTTGTTTCATTGATGTTTTACTGCACCCTGGTGACTCATCCCTTCCTCGTGACCCTTCTGTGGGGGGATATTCCATTGTCTACAGATTACATTTTCTGCTCCATCCGACTCACCTCATTCTCAACAATGTTTTTGTTTGTTTGTTTGTTTGTTATGGGTCTTCTGATGCCTGTTAGCCGGCCCTGATGACACCTCATGAGCACACAGGCTGCTGTGGGCTTATTGCTTCACCGCTGTTTGGCCACTTGTTTAAGCCTTTAAGACCCCAGACACCATGTCTTTTAATAGCTGGCCACCATCTGCTCTTTTCATCACCTTTTTTTTTTTTTTTTTTTTTAGGCATCACTGCCCTCAGGTGGTGGGAGTAGGAGGCCCAGCCTTTGCTCCTGGGAGCCGGAATTGAACCTCCATCCCAGTGGACCGTAGTCCCGCGCACAACCACTACGCCACCGGGGCTCAGCCCTCATCACCTTTGTTTATGCACCCATTTCATCTTCAGCAATCACGTTAGGGAACGTGAGCATCTCCGAATGCCAGATTGTTAGAAAAACGTGTTCTTGTATTGAGGGAGGGTAGGAGCAGAGGCCTGACGTCTACCCACTACTCCGTGTATTGCCATATACATATATGTACATAGGCCATGAGTTAGTCCAGGTAGACCAGAGAAACAAATTCATAGACATGCATATGGATCTAAGGGGAAAGTTTATATACAAGAGTAATGGGACATTGAGAAAGCATCCCAACCCAGTCCAGTCCAAACTCGTAAGTCCAATATTAGCCCATATGTCTGATACCAGTCTATAAAGCCTCCTTCTCACTTACAAAGCACGTAAAATGACACCAGGACAATCACAGGCCAGGGGTACAGAGTCTTGTGTGTCTAGGGACAGTAGAAGCATCTCAGTGCTTGCAGGGGTTTCCCCGTGGCCTCCCAAGTATCTCAGCACTAGCAAGGGTCTCCATGTGGCTTCTCCAGCCCCAGAAGTTTGGCAAGCCCACGTGGCCTCTTCTCTGGCTCCTCCATTCTCCAGGAATCAGGATCAATCAGCATGCTGTTATCTTGTCTTGTCTTGTCTATATCCCGACTCTCGGAGCCTGAATCAAGTCTCTCTCCTCCAATTGGGAATTACTGCGAGACTTCCCAGAAATCTTAGGAGAAAGCCATGCCCACACAGAGACCTCATTGACTATCTCCAGATTGACAGGCTAAACTCTAACCCTAGATTCCCAATCATGAATTGACACATGAGTACATGACTGCCACAGGCCTGTACCTCTATTGATTCCTAGATTCTTCCTCTGTTTCCATTTGCAGAAGTGGAAAATTCTAAGAAGCATGTAAGAGGAAATGTCCAGTGAGGAGCCAGGATTTGAACCACGCCCTGATGTTTGCTAAGTAACTGGGAAAAGGAGCTTTAGGGTTTTTGAACGAGGGATATCAACATTGAGCTTTCTTATCTGCTGTACAGATTGAAAATCACCTCATAAAAACAGGACCCTTCCCTCTCTTGTGCCCAATTGTATTGAACCACTGCAGACTGGCCAGACTACTCCTTATTTGTATTCAGAAACCCTTAAGACTGAGAGCTGTGAGGTCCATTTGTTTGGTCAAACACTAATCTTGATATTACCTTGAAATATTTACATGTGATTAGTATTGAAATCAGTTGACCTTAAGTCAAAATATGAGTGTCTTACTAATCATTGCCTTTCATAATATGAGTAGACCTTATTAATCATTAAAGTTTTCCCAAATGAGGATTGTCTTCTGAATTAAGGTATCCTGTTGTTCAGTTGTCTTCACCACCACCTTTCCTACCAATTTGGGACAGGAGATGACCCAAATTTCCAGCCTACTGTCTCACCTATAAATTTTAGACATGTCAGCTTCTACAGTCTCCTTTTAAAATCTCAGAAATAAATCTCTATATATACATATCTGCATGACTGGTTGTATTTCTCTAGAGAACTTTGACTAAGATAAAAGTAGAGGTGAAACTGATGCATACTTAGTATTCTGTTAAGTGGGACAATGAGAGAGAATGAGAGAGAGAGAGAGAGAGAGAGAGAAAGAGAGAGTTGTGTGGTCCTCTCAGGAAGGTGTGCATGCAACACAGCATAATTTAGTTGTGCCACAGAAAGACAATTGTCTATGGAAACTAGGAAAGAAGAAACAAGAAAAAATGGGTGCTGTTTGTCCAGTGTTGCCCAATAACACATCCACACAGGAGTGTTCCTGTCTGCAGAGAAATGTGAACTCTTTGGACTAGGAGTAAAACTGACTAGACTGAAAGGAAATATCCTTCAACCATAGCCAAGGCCCTGTGCTCTGATTTCATGCTCAGCCTGAAACATGTGATGGTCTACTTGGCCTCTCTGATATCCTGATACACGGAAAAAGATGTTCTAGTCAGATTTCAGTATCAAGCTCTTGATACTGAAAAGGTGTGACTTTTGGAAAGGTATGACCCTACTATAAATTAATAATTTGACATGGTGCTTTATAAATTAGGCTCTTGTGACATTAGTTATTACTGTAGGATGTGGTTTCCAGGATGGCACCATTAATATAAAATTTTTCTTCTTTGTGACTTTGACCTTGCTTCCACTGAGAGAATATGCCCCTCCCTGTCATCTCAACCTATCTTAGTGACTTACTTAAAACTAGCTAAAAGCAGCAGTAGTGATGTTGATAATTTCTGAGGCTAGATCAGAAAAGGCCATGTATCTTCCTCCTGGTTCACTTGGTATATTCTCTTCTAAAGTCTTCACTGGCAATGTAAGTGCTCTGAAGCCACTGTGCTGTGAGGAAGTTCAAACTTACCTATGGAAAAATACCAACTCCAGCATCAGTTGAGAGGTCAGATCAGAATCCAGCTATAGAACTCCCACTCACCTCTGCTCAGCTTACGGGTCTGCCTGCTACCACAGGAGAGAGCCCCAGTGAGAACTACTTGGCCAGACAGGTATAATAGAATGTTATTTTTAGTTTTCAAAATGAAAAGCCATGAGAGATAATAAAATATGGATTATTCTATGCCACTAGGTTTAGGCTGGTTGGCGATGCAACATTAGAAATTTGAACAGCTCAACAGAGAGTGTTAGGCTATATTCTATTTTAATGCAAATAAGTTTTGCTTAATATAGTTTTAAAATTTGTCAAATTAGAAGGATCCAATTTGGAAACTCCATGAAGTAAACAGGACCTCACCTTAAACTCCCCTGTAGCAGATTTAAGGAATTGGAATTACCCCTTCAACTTAAGGCGGAAACGCCCTCGTGTGAGAAGCAGCAGATCTCGAAGTTATGGAATTGGTGGTAGTTGGGCTTTGGTTTGGGTCTCTTCCTTTGAAGGTGCTCAATGCATCATGGTGTGGGACAACCATATATTTTTCCATTTTCATGCTCTCTTTGCTTTTTATGTGTTGGTCTAGCGAGCATGATTCTGCCTTTGTGAATGAGTACATTGACAGCTTTTCCCTTTCCCCAGCACTCACTGTATAAACAATGTCCAGTCACTTAAGCTTTTAAGCTGTACAAATCAACAATTGTAGCCTAAAAAGCTGGCCTGTCTATGTATCATTTCCTCTTCTCAACAGTGTTTTAAATGTCAAGAAGCTCTGGTTGCACAGTGGTTAAAGCCCTTGACTGCTACAAAATATGACTCGGTAACAACTTGATGTCAGTGAGAGAGGTTTGGTTTTTTTTTTAGGCTAAATTAATGATACTATCAATAGAATTATCATATGTGCCATAGGATGATTTACAGTATCCTTCAATCAAATGATAGCACTGTCTCTAAAATGAACCAGGGGCACATAAAAACCATAGTTATATGAGTCACTTTGGGTGCACACTAGTTTGTAGCCCAATTGAAGAACAATTAGTTCTTATGACATAGCCCTACTGGGTACTCCTCCTGATGGAGAGATAACTGAATATACTGGTGTTATAATGAAGTGTGGTGAAAAAACCAGATGGTGCCCAGCTAGCAAAAAGAATAGCGATTGAGGACTTGTTTCAAAACAAGTAGCTATCTAAATGACATGTCAACTAGAAGCACACAGATGTCAACACAGAAGCACACAGCTTGTGTGATCCAAGGATTATAAATAATAAAATCCAAATCAGTGGAGAGAATGTTATCAGAGCTTAAATTCTGAACACTCCATTTGCAGAAAGGTATGGATGACAGGGAAAGTCCAAAATCTATTTGCAGGGTCCCTACAAAGATTAAGCCTCTGATCACAGTCCAGGGATGTGAGTAGCTTTGTTATCAGTCAGACCATTATGCAGTCAGTTATGGCAAGTGCATTAAAATGTAACACCAATCATTAGATCTTTCTCTTGACCCATTTTTAATTTGTTCCAGTTTTTAATAGTTATTGTTCACTTATGGTTTTTCTCAGTTTTATTTTGTCATTGTTGTTGGTTTTTTGGTATGTCTTTTCTGTACAGGAAGTCCAGGATAGGTAATCTATAGAGATATATCAGGGGAAATTCAGAGCTAACAACAATAACTACAAGAAAGAAGAAAATATATACTAAAGTTTATTTGGTGATTGCACAATCTTCTTCATATGATTCAACTATTGAATTTTATGATATGTGAATTATATGCCAAGTAAGAAAAGTTTGTTTTATTAACACATAAATAGGCAATTGACAAAAAATTCAAGATGGATTCAGGAAAGGATGTGGACTGAGGGATATAATTTCTGATATGAGGTGGATCTTGCTTGAAATAGAGACGACCCGTAAGTTATTCACTATGTTTTATTAACTGTGCAAAGACCCTGGGTTATATGGCTCATTGAAAACTATGGGCAACATTTTTAAGAATGGGAATTCCAGAACACTTCATTGTGAGGATACCTGACCTGATTATCCCATTATTCTTCCAGCATTCTGATTCCTTCCCATTCCTCCCGCCCATTCTGCGCACAGATGGTGTTTTGGCAATTGAGTCATGTTCTCCCAAATGTTCTCTGTATGCTCCTCCCACTTAAAATGTAATTGACTGAAGGAGGATGAAGGGTCAGGTAATGTGTTCTTTTCTGGTGAGTCTTAGGTTGGAGGACACAGACTTCAACACGTGGCTCCAGCAGGAAGGGTGTTTCATTTTATTTTTGCATAAGGTTCTAGAGATGGGATGCTGATCAAGGCCAGGATGTGCAAGATGGAAGATTTCGATCATAAAAAGATAGATAACAAAGGACCTTGGTAGTTGCAAAATTTCATGTCAACTTGAAGGGGTGGAGTCTAGCCTGTCCATCAGGTCACAGCCTAATGATCATTCCTTGTGGGCATGGTCTTCTCATGAGGATTCTGGGAACTCCTTGTCTTCCTCCCTGGAAGGAAAAGAAATGCCCGCTCCACTTCACCTTCTTGTTGACAAGCTACACGGAACCACACTGATGGCAGCGAGAGCCCTGGAGATACTTCCACTGCCATTAGAGCCACAAGATCCCAACCCCCCCCCCCCCCAAAATTCTTCATTCGACATCATTGTATGTGTTGCATGACTCTGAAGAGGAATGTATAGACTAGTATCAGACATTGGGCTAATATCGGACTCATGGACTTGATCTGGACTGGGATGTTTTCTTCCTATAAAATTATTCTTAGATAGGGCTGAGCCCTGGTGGCATAAGTGGTTGAGTGCGGAACTGCGGCCTGCAGACTTGGCGGTTCAAATCCAGCGGTGGCTCTCAGGAGCGGCACTGGGTAGCGCCCACGACCACCAGAGGCAGTGATGGCTAAAAGAGATCAAAATGAGAAACCTGACTTGAATGACTACATCTTTGTCAGTTGAGTTCCCTCTCTGATACATGGTGGGCCTGACCTGGTTCCAATATTTTGTGCGTGCATGTATATGTGTGTTTCTTTCTCAAATTGGGGTTTATCTCTGATGTATTTTGGGGGTGATCCTCTTGAATTTTTATGTTTTTTTCTCCAGTATATGAAACCTAGGATTTATGAATCTAAGAGTTCCTGGGAAACCCGTAATAAAATGATTAAAAATTAAATTAAATTAAAATGGCTGAGCCCCGGTGACGTAGTGGTTGAGTGCAGGACTGTGGCTCATTGGCTTGAAGGTTCATATCCAGCAGCTGCTCCCCGGGAGCAAGGCTGGGTAGCTCCCATGACGACCACCAGAAGGCAGTGATGCCCCTGAAAAAAAAACAAAAAATAAAATAAAAATAAGGTGATAGAGACTGTAAATAGGTCGACCAAGTAAATACTGACTAAAACAAAAACAACAAAACAAGTTCTTGAGGATTATAATGGAGGAGGGAGACTCAAGGGGAGTTGATATATAGGAGTTCAAGAAGAAAGATAATGTTTTGAAATTGATTGTGGTAGCAATTGTTTGATGCTGTGTGATGTGATTTAACATATGGAATGATGATGTCTGAATTAGCTCCCAATAAAATGGTTTTGAAAAAAAACAAAAAGGTATCATATGAAGCAGAGAATCATAGAAATAAAGAATATTGGTCTAAGGGTTTCAGAAGCTGTACACAAATCAGCCTTTACTTAGTCATTTGAATAAAACAAAGGACACTATGTTGGCTGAAAAGATGTGCATGAGAATGGTGTCCTTTCCCCACATGGACTCAATCTGCAAGCAGAACAAATAATCTGAGAAGCTGCACTTTATGAAGGGAAATGAAGCATCAGGATTGGAGCAAGGATCATTAACACCCTGTGATTATTGATGAAGATCAAAGACTACAGTCTTCAGTCTGCAATGGAGTGTAAAGACAGCCTCAATGTAAGGAAACAAAAATCCTCACGACGCAAAAAACAGACAATATCATGATAAATGGAGAAAGGACTGAAGCTGTGGGAGAAAGGGCAGAGGGAGGTCTTTGAGGACGTAGGGGGGGGAAGGGGGGAATGAATATGCTAGAAGGCTCAGTATATTTGCATAGCCCAGGAGCTGAAAAAGCTGGCTTGCAAGGAAGAGAAGATAAGAGAAGCGTTTTCTCTTTCTACTCTAGGGGAGTCTCCAGGTTGTACTTATGCTTCCTGATCATGAACCCCAGTGCGGTCATTTTACTCTGGTTTTGAGTTGTACCCTGCTCTTTTCTTTCTTTCTTTCTTTCTTTCTTTCTTTCTTTCTTTTTTCTTTTTTTTTTTGTGGGCATCACTGCCTCTGGAGGTTGTGGGCACTACCCAGCCGCTGCTGGATTTGAACCACCAAGCCCACGGCCCGCAGTTCTGCACTCTACCACTTACGCCACCAGGGCTTAGCCCACCCTGCTCCTTTCTTAATAAACCATTTATTTGGGGTTTTTTTTTGGGGGGGGGGCATCACTGCCTCTGGTGGTCATGGGCGCTACCCAGTGCTGCTACTGAGAGCCGCTGCTGGATTTGAACTGCCAAGCCCACGGGCTGCAGTCCCACACTCAACCACTTATGCCACTGGGGCTCAGCCCCCTTAATAAATCATTTAACTCTAAGTATGGTCTGTGAGTTTGGTGTGGACATTGCAATGAATTATTAATGCCAGCAGAGCAGTAGTGAGTGCTATGGAACATAAGGCTGGTGTCACAATTAAGAAAACGTTTGGGTTCTACCACATAAATCCAGCTAGACCAGGAGATGTACAGTGAAGTTGGAAACATGGGAAACTTAGGATAGATGATCCATCAAGACTAATAATAGGAGTGGTAATACCAGGAGGGTGGAGGGATGGAGGAATAGAAAGGGAGAACCAACTTCAGGGATCTACACGTAGCCTCCTCTCTGGGACATGGACAACAGGGAAGTGAGTGTGTGAGTGTTGGGACACAGTGTACAGGATGAAAAAAATAATTTGTAAATTACTAAGGGTTTAAGGGGAAGGGGGGGAGGAAGGGTAATTTAGGGAGCTGATAATGGGGGCCTGGAGGGAGGGAGAATGTTTTGAGAGTGATGATGGCAATGGGTGTGTAAAAGTGGCCTGCATACAACTGATGTTATTAGGGATTGTGATGGGAGTTATATGGGCCCCCAATAAAATGATTCATTAAAAAAAAATGGTGGGAGGGGAAAGGGGAGTTTTTTTCTTTTAAAGAGGAGCTTGTACCAAGGGCTCAAGTGCGAAATGTTTGGAAATGTATGTGGCAACATGTGTGCAAATGTGCTTGATACAAATGATGCACTGAATGTTGTAGTAGCTGTAAGACCCCCCAATAAAATTATTTTTAAAAAAAAGTTTGGGGAGTGGAAGTATATCTGATTAAAGTGAAACATTCTGAAGTTAGGTTCTGATACTACTCCTCTTTCTCATATTTCACAAGTAAAAACAATAGAATGCCCAAATGCAACTAACCTAAGATATCTAAAAATCTCAATGTATGTAGATAGACTGGAAGACTGAACAGAAGATAAAAATCTATCTTACAAATAAAAAATTATCTTACTAATAAGTAGTGTTTTTACACTGAAACTATTTTAAAGAACAAAAATGAATACATTGTATTTCGACAATACAAAAACACTAATATAGACATCCAAAATAACAAGCAAACAAACAAACAAAAACATACTCTCTGCCTTTGAGTGCATTCCTTCATAACAACCCTATTTTTCCAAAGGGTGAGACAGGCAGCAGGATATTAAAATATAAAAGATAAACACATAAAATATTTAAAATGCAACAGTAGATAGAGGTGGATGACAATTTTCTTTCTCTTCCTAATTTTTAATGCCTGAAGATTGGCTCACTCAATACCCAAGCCAAAATAGAAGCAACAAAACCCACTGAGGAGACAATTCCATCTCATCATGACCCTTCAGGACCAAGGAGAAGTGCTCCTGCGGGTTTGTAAGGCTGTAGTCTTTGTAGGAACAGAAAGCCTCATTTCTTCCCCCAGAAGCCAGTGGGATTGAGCAGTTAGTTGATCAACATCCATTCAATATCCACCTCAGAATTGCACGAGGTAGAACTGTGCCTGGGAGTTCCTGAGACTGGAACTCTTCACAGGAATACAACGTCTCAACTTTCTCCCCAGAGCAGCTGACAGTTTTGAACTGCTGACCTTGCACAGTTATCAGCCCGATGGTTAACTTTTTCTAACTCTGCTAACAAGGGGGGAAACTTTTGGTTTTTTATTCTTCTGTAGCTTGCATTCTGCATTTGGGTTTCGCTTGCAGTCCAGGGAAGAGATAAGCGAGATGGCAGAGTGAGGGAACAGTTAGAAAAACAGAGAGAGCAGACTGCAACTTATGTTATAATAAAGAGAAGAGCTGCTGATAAACTTGATGTGAAGAGGGAAGGAGGATGTTTCTAGGATAAAGGCTTGAGCAACTGGAAAAGTGGAGAGTCCGGAAGACCAATTTGTAACACATAGCTAAACTTTCATGACGAGTACATGATTTCTAGATTTACTGTTTACTTTTAGAGTCAGAGGTAGATACTGAATTTTATCCAATCTCTTTTAAATGTATGGGCATACCATCTAGGGTGATTATTAACGGGGCCCTCCCCTCTGTGTTGTTATTAGGATGAATAATATTGAGTTTTGATTTCTAGAAAAATTAACATTTTTGTGGATTACTTGTAGCTTTTCATTAACCCCCTGGGATCTAAACGTTACATGATTATTGATTATCTTCATCTTACAGACTTACTAAGAGTTGTTTCGTACTTATAAAGATGTATGTAGTATCACTTTAATGTGGAATTCGCCTTGTTCGTGTTTTGTTATTTTTGCATTCATATTTGTAAGTTAGATTGGCGTCCATAAGTTTTATCTACCACGATCATATTTCTTGCAGCATTCAGTCTCTATTAAACCCTGGTGTCGTGTAAAGTTTGCTCGTTTGCAAGAAGTGGCAGCTCAGCTGCATCCAATGCGAGCCCGGGGAAGCCCACAGTTAATAATCTAAAACTTTGCACTGCACCGCTGCCAAGGAGTCTCACAGAGCATGCCTCCTCCTTTCTCTAGTTCTTTAAAAAAAAGCTTTCTTGGATGGTTGCACGTTCTTTTAATATGGATCCCATTCTAGTTTTTGTTTTGTAAAAATTCTTCTTAACTCTTAAATTCCTTGAGCATCAAGGGGTAACTGAGTCCGTAGCCACGTAGGAGCCTGGAGGCAGGCCGACAAAAGCGAACCGCTCTCCTGTCCCCGCTGGGCACCGACATCCAGTCCCGAGGAGTTCCGGGCCAGCGCTCCCGGGGCCCAGACTCGCGTCCCTTGGAAGTTCCCAGCCCGCTCCCGGCAGAGAAATCCCAGGAAGCCTGGTGGGGCTGGGAGGCGCGAGGCGCAGCGGACCCGCCCCCGGGGCGCACCCCGGCTCCTCCCCTCGCTCGGATGTGGCTGGGGGGCGGGGGGCGGGGGAGGCCGGTGGTGGTGGTGCAGCTCGCGCACGGCCAGAGTCTCTTTCCACGTTTGCAAACGTTGCCGCAAGTCCAGGCCGGGACCCGCGCGCCGCCCGGGCTCTCCGCTCCCTCCAGCGCCGTACTCCCCGCTGCCCCCCGCTGCCCCCCCGCTCGTCTCTTCTCCGCTCCCAATGGCGTTCAGGGCTCGAGGCTTTGGGCCTCCGCCGCTGCTCCTGCTCCTGCTCTGGGTGACGGGGCAGGCGGCGCCCGTGGCAGGTCTGGGCCTGGGCCCAGATACGGAGCTGCAGATCGAGCGGCGCTTCGTGCCCGACGAGTGCCCGCGTACGGTGCACAGCGGCGACTTCGTGCGCTACCACTACGTGGGCACCTTCCCCGACGGCCAGAAGTTCGACTCCAGGTACCGCGCCCTTTGCGCCCGCTCGCGGCTTCCCAGCCTCCGGCCAGGCCTTTCACTCCTGAGGGACCTCCCTCTGGCCCGCCTCGAGAACTCCGCGCCCCTTCCTCTCCCTCCTCCCTCCCGATGGCTCCCGCCACCCCAAGCCCCAGCACCCTGGGGATGAGCGTCCCCGCGGTACGCTGCTCCGGGAGGCCCGCCCGCTAGTATTTGAATTTTGCCTGGACCTTGTGTTTCGCGGTTGGACAAATCACGCCCTTCCTCTCCTCCCAGCGCGTCGACACACGCTAAATCAGAGATAAAATGGCCACTGGATGAAATTCCCAGGAGGTCCGCTTTCCACCCCCCTTTTATTGAATTTACTGAAGGAGAGGAAGCTAATGATCGCTGCACTGAGCAGTGATTGAGCGACTGCAATGTGCCGGGTATAGCCGTCTGTGCTCTAACGCTGTAGAACTGCCCTCTAATCTTCACATGGACTGCCAGACGTGGTCCGTTTCTCTCCCCCACCTCCACCCCCCATCGACTCATTGTGACCTTATAGCACTGGGTAGAACGGGGTCTGTGAATTTCCCAGACCGTAACTGTTAACCGGAGGAGAAAGCACGGTGTGGTATTCTCCGCAGAGCCACTGGTGCTTTAGAAATGCTGTCCCAACGTGTAACCACTGTGCCACCCCCACCAGAAAACGGCTCCTTTTCAGTTAACTCACTGTCATCGAGCCCGCAGCGACGCTATAGGACAGGGTAGGACCGCCCCGGTGGGTTTTCAAGACTCAGAGGAGAGTCGAAAGTTCCGATTTTACTTCCTGGAGCACCTGGGGGTTTCGAACGGAGGTCTTTGTGGATAGCAGCCCAACTCGTGACCACTACGCCATCAGGAATTCCCTTTTCTGTTAGTAAATCAAAAGCCAAACTCGCTATCTTCGGATTGACTTCGACTCCCAGGGACCCTCAGGGACAGAGATTAACTAGCCCTGTGGCTTCTGGGACTGTAACTCTTCACATGGGTAGGAAGCTCCATCTTTCTCTCACCCAGAAGCTGGTGATTTTGAACTACTGCCTTGTGACACTACCCCAGTCATTCAGCGCAAACCCGTGGCCCTACTCAGGGACCCTCTGTGCATTACGTAGCATTCATTCTATGAAGAAATACCGTCAAGACCTCAGTCTTACCCGTGAGGTAACAGATCCTGAAGGCTGCAAAACAAAACAAGAAAACAAGAAGCATATTCTAGGGGTGGAGTCAGATTCTTGTCCAGACAATTGCAGTCTAGAACCTGAGTATAACTGCCACATTATACAGTCCTCCCACTCAGACTGTACAGAAGCCTGTCTGGAGGAGAAAAGGTCCTAGAGTGGGAGGATTCCAGGACCATCCCCAAGTTCTGTCAGAAGTCCCATACCTGGCCAGCACATCCGTCAAGATCCCAACTCTTCTCGCCATCTGCCCTCCAGGATAGTTTGAAGGTTAACCACAGCGCTGTTTGTTCAAATCTACCAAGGGGAGGCAGTCTGCTCCGGCCAAGTCTGAAGTGGACTCCATGACAGTCGGTTTGGTTTTGCTGTTCTCCCAGCAGTGGGACTCTCCCCTCTCTGAGATTTCTGTTACAGCCTCTGCTTTGTGCCAACAGATCTCTTAGAGAAAGAGAGCTACTTTGAGCTTCTGCCGTGTGCCCAAGACTTTGTTAACCCCATTCAGGAAACTGCCTTTTCTTTAGTCCTCTTAGCCTGCCCCTGTCTTTTTTCCCTTTCATTTGGAATTTTAGACAATGAATGAATCTGCATAAGCTGCTGAATCTGCTGCCTGGAAGACATTGAAAGCTTAATGAAAGGGGAAAAAAAAAATGTCTTCATTATACTACTGACTTCTTGTTTCAGTTACTTCTTTTGTTTTAAACAATTTTTTTTGGGGGGGGGGCATCACTGCTCTCCGGTGGTGGGAGTAGGAGGCCCAGCCCCACTGCTGGAATTGAACCTTTGTTCCAGTGGGCTGCAGTCCCACACACAACCACTACGCCACTGGGGCTCAGCCCTGTTTTAAACAATTTTACAGTGATATAATTCCGCATACCGTACAATTGACCTGTTGAAAGTGAACAATTCAGTGATTTTTAGCATCTTTACAGAGTAGTGCAGCTGGAATCTAATTCCAGGACAATTTCATTATCCCTAAAAAGAAACCCCAAACCCATTAGCAATCCCTCCCCAGTTGCTCCCTAGCCTTGTCTACTGCCCTGGTTAAATAGGCTCTGAGTTTTAGCAGCCTCATCGAGCAGAGTAGAACAACTTCGTCAAGTTTCAGAGACTGTAAGTCTGGACGGGAGCAACCTCACCTTTCTTGTTTGGAATATCGAGTCAGTTCAAACCACTGACCTTGCCATTAGTAGCCCAACGCATAGTCCATTATACCACCACGGCCCCTTTCCCAGCCCAGACAACTTCTAATTTACTCACTGTCTGTCGGATTTGTCTTTTTGGGACATTTCATACCAATAGAAGCATGTAAATACCAGCATGTGCTCTTTTGTGACTGGCTTCTGTGCCTTAACATAATGTGTTCAAGGCTCATTCACATTCTCGTATGTAGCACCATTCCATTGTGTGGTTATACTATATTTTATTTATTCATTGATCGGGCAGTGGACATTTGAGTTGTTTTCTGTCTGGAGCTATTATGTTATTACATGATGCTATGAACATTCATGAACAACTGTTTGTGTGACTAGTGGGTGTTTTCACGTCTTTTGTATATGTATGGAGGAGTGGAATTGCTGGGTCATATGGGGAGTCTTTGAGGTCACATGGCTTAACCCTTTAAGGAATTGTCATTCTGTCTTCCAAAGTGGCTGCACCACTGTACATTTTCACCAACAATGCATGATTTGTTGTCCTTTTACTTTTAGTCATTCTAGTGAGATGAGGAGCCCTGGTAGTGTGGTAGGGATGCACTGGGCTACTAATCACGAGATTAGCAGTTCTAAACCACCAGCAGCTCCGTGGGAGAAAAACAAGGCTTTCTACTCCAGTGAAGAGTTAGAGTCTCAGAAACCCACAGGGCCAATGCTCCCCTGCCCTAGGAGGGGAGACTGAGAGGAAAAAGAGGAGGTATTCCACCAGGTCAGAGAGGAAGACTGAGGTCAGTTTTTAAGACATCTTGTCTGGCTGACTTTGGAATTTGGACTTTATCTAAAGACAATGGAAAGCCACTGAAGAGTTTTAATCTGGGGAGGGAGTGATCAGTTTTACATTTTACAAAGGGCCCTGAGGCCGGTCTGGGAAGAATAGAGTGGAGGGGGAGGGAAGGGGCCTTCCAAGAACTGGCGGTGGCCTGCCTTGTGTTGTGTCAGTGGCCATGGAAAGGCATTTACTTAGGAGGCCAGTCCGGTATCGGCTGTCTGGGAGGAAATGATGGGGAAGTCAAGGGCCTCAACAGACCGGGCCTGGGTCATGGAATCGATCTTTGGGGCTGTTAAAGAAGTTGGGGAGCTAGCTCAGAAGCAACAAAGCCCACATGGAAGAAGCACACCTGCTTTTGTGGCCTTAGACTTTGTTGCATTAACGGGACAGGAGGGCTGGTGGGTGAGATGCAGGTGACTGTTGCAGTGAGGGGAGGCTGAGGGAGTTTCTATGCTGTGGTTCAGTTTCTCTTTGAGGGAATGACCTTGGTCTGCTTATTTAGCCTAGACTGCAGTTGACATTTTCCCTGCAGCGTTTGGACAGGATGAAGAGAGGAAGATGGTAGTACTTACCAGCTCTGTCAAGCACCGAGACCCCATGGACCCCTCCACATCTAGTGAGCTTGCTAGTCTTTAAAAAGATAATTGGAGGGAAAGGGAAGAAGTCAGGGCAGGGTAGGAAGGACTACTGCAAAGGGCAAAGGGCTGCTACTAAAGCGAGGGAAGAGGAATCAGCCCCCATGCGCCCACCCTGGACCAAGAGCAATACCATTGAAAGTTAAGGGGCGGTTGGTCCCTGGGATGTTGGGTGATTTACTGATTTTGCAGTTAAGGTAAGTCATGTTTCCTTCTCATATGATCCTGAGAGACCCCGAGGGAGGGAAGAAGGAGGGGAGGGATTGCATGATTAGGTTCCAAAGGCAGGTCCTTAGACAAAGTCAGCATTATTCCAGGAGGTGGAGGAACTTCAGCAGCCTGTGAGCTGGTTACTAACAACTGTGGTGCCCTGAACCCTGCTGGGCTTGGGACCCCAAGGCCCTGCTGCTGGGGCTGCTGTTTGAGCAGACTTGGGGCCTGACAGCTGGACTGGAGACACAGTTGCTGGCTCTTAGGTGTAGGCAACCCAACCCATGGGACGAGGGTTCAAGATGGTTGGTGAGGGTGGCTGCCTGTGTCCATGCCCCAGCCCCAGGCTCTCTCAGACCTATTGCCTCCACAGAAAGGAGTGACACACTGCTGGGGAGGTAGGACTTGGACTCCACAGTGGACAGTCTGGAGACTAGCATCTCTTTGGCAAAGGAGCTCAGCAACCTGGCCCTGGAGGAAAGGGGGCAGCCAGCTTCTGTTACAGTCCATGAGTCCGATAATAGCCGAAGAATTCTTCTTCAGACTCATGCAGCACATGCAATGGTGTAGAATGCAGGAAGATCACAGGCCTGTGGGTGGAAGGGCTGGTGGATCCAATAGCAGTGGACGCATCCCCTGCAAGGCCGTGGCTGCCATCATTGTGCTGCATGTCGCTTGTCAACAGGAAATTGAAACAGAGGGAGTGTGTGTCCCGGCCTCTAGGGAGGAAGACGGAAGTTCCCAGAATATTCAGGAGAAGGTCATGCCCACACAGAGGCGTCATTGGCTATGACCTGATTGACAGGCTAGACCCCACCCCTTTGCTCAAGTTCACAGGAGCTGATGTAACTGCCACAGTTGCTGAGTCAGAATCGACTGCACGCCAGTGGGTTCAAAGTTTATGACACAAATGATCAGTAAGTCTGTCTTGCTCAGTTGCTTGCAGCCAGGGCTGTTCTACGGAGCACACGGGTGAGTGACTGGTCTCCAGGAGCCCCCATTGTGCTCTGGGGTAAGTGGTGGACTGTGTGGTGGCGTGAAATGACTTAGGAGCCTTCTCTCCACTTCTCAGTGACTACCCCCCAAGGACTGAGTGGGATCGTGCAAAGACAGTGCGAGGAACACGAGCAGAGGGGAATACTGGGATAAGAAGGAGGGTCTGGAAAGATGCTTTTGAGATGGAACCACCTGCCTAGAACTCCCCTTGCGTGGCCCAGAGACCCACAGTACATGAAACCCGGGATTGATGAACCCATAGGGACAGCAAGTAGAATAAGGGTGTTGGCAGGGTGTGCAGTGGCGCTGGTAGGGGAGGGTCAAAGGGAGCTGATGTCAAGAAGGTCAAGAAGGAAAAGAATCCTTGAAACTGATTTTGGCAGCAATTGTGACAACACTGCTTGATGTGATTGAACTAACTATGGAATGACATGCTATCTGTATTAGTTCCAATAAATGGTATGGGGAAAGAAAATAAGAAAAGAAAGGAGGAGACATCTATGAAGCAGGAAGAGATTGAATCTGGGAACCATCAAGAACAGCCACCAGCAGAGTGAGTGCTGTATTCCTGTCTTCCTGTGATGGGGCCTGATGTAAAGGCTGTGCCTCGGAGACCACGAGACGGAGCAGAGGAGCTGCACCACTGAGACCCTGAAACAGTGAAGCAGTGACAGGGGGGCTTCCTGACCCACGGAGGCAGAGGCAAGAGACCATGCAACGAAGATGCTGAAGGCTAGAGGGAGACGTAGTTGTCGGCTGACAAGAGGCAGGCCTGTGGACCAGTGACTGTATGCTTAATATTTTTCTGATCAACCTTGATAACCTATTAGAGTCCCTAAAAAGACACGGTAATCCTGAGCGTGGCCCGTGAGTTCTGGGGGGCTATGGCAACTTGATACCGAAGGCATCAAGAGGGGTAGTGCCCTGGGAAGATGGGTTGCCATCAGAACAAGGTGAAAGGGCCACGGAGGGTCGGGCCACGTCTGACCTGTGCCTGTGGCAATGGGCCTTGGACTGGTGTTTGGATGGATGCTCCTTCTCCCTACCGAAGCCCAAGCAGGTCAGAGCTGGTCCTGCCGTCACCTTTGTGAGGCTGGTGGTTCAAACCTAGTAGCGGCTCTGCAGGAGAAAGGCTTCCTGTTCCTCTGAAGATTCCAAAGCCTGGAAACCCGTGGGAAGACAGGATTCCCTTATTAGAAGTGGGGATCAACTTGGGGGTTGGTGTGGTTCCCTAGAAGCGGGCTGCTGGGTGCCATCAAGCCTCTCCTGACTGACAGCGACCCCAGCAGAGTTTTTTGGCAGCAATATTTACAGAAGCAGCAGAATGCTGACTCTTTCTCCTATGGAGCTGCTAGGTGGATTTGAACAAGCAACCTCTTGGTTAGTAGCTGAGCACTTAACTGTTGTGCCATCAGGACTCCTTTCCAGAACCATAGAACTTGGATTTAACTTTGGCACTTGACCAGAGGCAGGGTTCTGGAGAAGGCTGTATTTCTCTAATCACCCTTTGGTTACCACCTTCTGTGAGCCACTGGGCCATTATTGAGCAAGTGAGAAAAGAGGCACAGAGAGGTGTTTGTTTGTTTGTTTGTTTTTTGGAGGGGGTCATCACTGCTCTCTGGTGGTGGGAGTAGGAGGCCCAGCCCACTGCTGGAATTGAACCTCCGTCCCAGTGGGCCGCAGTCCCGCGTACAACCACTACGCCACCGGGGCTCAGCCCCGAGGCACAGAGAGTTTAATGCCCCCAGGATTGTAAACACTAGAGCAGGAATTCGAGCCTGTACAGCGCTTAGGCTCCCATGGAGATGAATGCTTGCTGAGGCCGGAAGTTCACCGGAAATTGAAAATGCTGAACCACGTAGCTATCACATCAGTAGTACTTCTATGGTCGTCTTCTACCAGGGTCTAGACGTCAGCCACAGATGGGAGATTGCTTGAGGTGGAGGAAGCCCCTCTCTTGACTCATCTTTGAGGTTTTCTCAACCTTCTTCCAAACACTTGATCCACTTAAAAGCTGTAAACTTTTAAAAAATCGTTTTACTGGGAGCTCACACAACTCTTATCATAATCCATCCATCCACCCATTGTGTCAAGCACATTTGTAGATTTGTTGCCCTCATCATTCTCAAAGCATGTGCTTTCTACTTAAGCTCTTGGTATCAGTTCCTCATTTTTACCCTTCCTCCCTGCATCCCCTCCCTCAAGAACCTTTGATAATTTATAAATTAGTATCATTATGTCATGTCTTACAGTGTCCAGCGTCTCCCTTCACAGCTCTAAACTTTAAAAAAATTATAAGTCATTTTAAATTTACAGCTCTTAAATTTACAATTTACAGCTCTTAAAGCTATCTATACATCCATTGTGTCAAGCACATCTGTACATATGTTAGCATCATGTTCAAAATACTTTCAAAATATTCAAAATATTTTCCTTCTACTGGAGCCCTTGGGATCAGCTTCTCTTTCTTCCCTCCCTCCCACCCTCATGACCCC
Organism: Nesogale talazaci; assembly: GCA_004026705.1. Classification (NCBI taxonomy): domain Eukaryota; kingdom Metazoa; phylum Chordata; class Mammalia; order Afrosoricida; family Tenrecidae; genus Nesogale; species Nesogale talazaci. Next base: position 49,574 of record PVJH01006670.1, read on the forward strand.
TTGATAAATTATAACTTACTACTATTTTCATATCGTACACTATCCACTGTCTCCCTTCACCCACAGAAAAGCTGGAAACTTTTTACAAAACTGCAATGGTGTGGGGAAATGACCACTTTTGTTAAAAATCAGTATACTCTGGCATATTGATTGTATGCACCACCTGCCCTGCTGGGAATACCGCGTTGTCAATACCTGACACGGTGGTGTTGGAACTGGATGTGTGTCAGAAGGCTCATCGGGGCTTGTTTGTGCAGAATTTCTGATCCGGTGAAGCAGAGGTGGAGTGGAACAATTTGCTGATGCTGCTGGCCCGAGTGCCAGAGTGGTTTTCTTAGCAATCCTCTTCAACAACACCAACTCACTGCCAGGAAGTAGATCCCTACTCCTGGTGACCCCGTGCGGCCGCTGAAACTGCCCGTCCGACTAGGTTTCCGAGACCGTAACTGTCAGAGCAGAGAGCCTCCTCTTTCCCCCATAGTGCGGCTGGTGGTTTTCAAAGAACTGCCAACCTGGAGGTCTGCAGCCCTCCTTATAACCCACTCCGACACCGTGGCTCTTTCTGTCGAGAATAGAGTTTTGGAAATCCTATGGGGAAGTGCTCCTCTGTCTGATGGGGTCTTCTGAATTGGAATCAGTTTGACGGCAACTGGGTTTTACTTGCCTAAAGGATGGTAGCTGTGAGTCCACCCCTTGGCGTGAGAGAAGAAGGGCGGTGCCGAACCACGTGGAGCAGAGCTGTTGGGTCACCATGAGCCAGGATCACCTCCACCCAGTGGGTTTTGGTTCCGTCTCCAAGAATCAGGCTCATTCACAGAGATGAACTCCTTTGTGCAATGCATTCATTCACGGATGCACTCACTCACTCAACAGCTGCTCTCTGCCCACCTTGTGTTCTGGGTGCTAGGGAGGCTACCGTTGCTGGGTTGATTCCTGCTCGTGGCAACTCTGTGTCGCATAGCAGGACCTCCTCCACAGGTTTTCCAGTCTGTCACCTTCAGGGGGACCAGATTGCCAGGTCTCTCTCAGGGGGAGTCTCTGGGTAGGTTCAGACAGACAGCCCTTTGGTTACCAACCAAGGACGCCCAGGCAGCGAGGGGAGCAGGCAGCCTTGCCCTCGGGGAGGTCACGCTCTAGCAGTGAAGTGGAGGAATTGTCAGGAATTGGGCAGATCAGCTGCTGGCGAGGGCTGCAGTGAAAAACAAAGCAGTGAAGGGGGATAAAGCCAAGGGTCTGGAAAGGTGGGATGCCACAGACCATCCAGCTAATCACTGGCATCTGAACACAAGACTAGAACTTTCTTATGTCTCCTTTTCTGAAGGGAGAGGGAGTTCTTCCCGTTGAAGCCCGAAGAAAGACTTTGGGCAGGCACTGATACGTTGCCTTTGAGCATGACTGAGAGAGGGGATGGTGTTTCAGAGAGAGCAGGCGGCGGGCTAGAGAGACCTGGGAGTGCACAGTGTCCTCAGAGAACAGCAGGAAGCTCCCACACCTGGGTCTGGAGGTGAAAGACCCAGGGTTGGAAAAGAGGTGTGAGAACCGGTCTAGATGGCGGGGTTGGACTTTTTTTTTGTTTATCTGTTTTTGTTTGTTGTGGGCATCACTGCTCTGGTGGGAGTAGGAGGCCCAGCCTTGCTCCTGGAGAGCTGCTGCTGGATTTGAACTGCCAACCCTGTGGGCCGCAGTCCTGCACACAACCACTATGCCACTGGGGCTCAACCCAGGATTGGATGTTTTAGACTTCATCGAGTACGTTGGAAAGTTTGTGTGCAGAAGAGTGAGTGGATTAATCGGACTGCTGCGGCGCTGGGAAGACTGCCAATGTGAGCAGGAATCTCAGCGATTAGCTTCTCTGGGGGCCTGGGTCAGGGTATCCCTCGAGTTCCAGAGCTGGGGGTGCCCTCAAGTGGTGGTGGAGGGAAGCGCAAACACCCAGTCCCGCGTTTCAGGCAGAAAACTCGCAGCCACAGAGTTGATTTCAATTATAGTGACCCTAAGGTGCAGGCTGCCACTGCCCCTGTGGGTTTCCAAGACTGCTACTCTTTACAGGAGTAGAAAACCCGAAAGGAGAAGGCATTGATTAGCAAGATCCATCCGGATTCCTCCAGATGGTCCCGAATCCTGCCTTTGGGGCACCTTCACACCTCCACAGGGAGAGCCCCTGCAGGCTTCCTATGCAATGCCTGACCCCGCAATGCTGACCATGTGCCATCATCTCCAGATGCTGGAGGGACCCCACTGGCCAGGTGTCAAGCACCTGGTCCACCCTAGGCGAGGAAAGCCACAGTCAGGGCCAGGCTCGCCCTGCAGTAGAACTGGTTCTCCAAAAAGAGTCAATAGGCTGACAGTGCTTGTGAAGGACCAGAGAGGGTGAGTGGTGGCAGGGGGCTGGCCAGCACCAGTCTGTCGTGAGCTGGAAGCACTTAAGGGGTGAATCAGCACAGTAGCTCTTCTGTGGAAAAGATACCACTGTGAAGGAAAGCTGCTGGCTGCGTAGCAATATGGTGAGGCTCAAAGGCCCAGCCTCGGGTTTATTCTTAATACCACCTCCTGAGGCTGTGAGCAGGCACGCCCAGTGCCCACCATGATGATTGACTGGCAGTGCTTTTAATTTTCAATGGTGGGTCATTGAGCAATGGTGGGTATCTGCAAAATCTTATCGATGATTTCATTAGCACGGAGCCCTTGAAGGACACGAGGATGATGTGTAAGGACCTGACCTTGTGATGTGTGCAGTGGCTTAAAAATAAAAACCCATAACAGCGATGCCACTGTGGTTTGACTTTGCTTTGCAACCTTTTCCACATAATGATTTTTAACTGTGCCAGAGACCAGACCAGCCAAGGGCTCACATTTCCACCGTCAGCTCCTTGGTGGCGATGTGAATGGATTCTCTCTCTTTCTCTCATTGCCGTCTCCTCCACCCCGCCTCCTCCTTCTCCCTCACCTCCTTTAGTCTCTCATGGCAGCATTCAGTGCACATTTTTCCAGCTGGTAGCAGACGTACAGTTTGCCAGGCCATTCCTGCCTGCCTTCTCCCCGACAGATCTCATAGAAAACAAAGCCCCAGAGCTGAACTCACCCACCCCCTACCTGCCCCTCCTTACAGACACATGCTGCCTCCCCGCATCCCGTGGACATGAACCCGTGGATATTTCCGTTGGCAAAACCATAAAAGAGACCAGGCTTATGGGTCAGACAGAGACTAGTGGCACTCCAAGACAGAGGCCCTCAGTCCCCCTTCAGATCTGAAACTGAACTGGGCCGTGCATCAGAACCGTCCGCTGTTCAAGGTCAAAAGAGTGGTGTGTCCCCGAGGACCAAGTTGCAAGGAGGGAAGAATGCAGGAATCACAGGGAGGCTGTAGGTGACGATCGTGAGCCCCCACGGGGAGGGCTTGCCCCGGTGTGCATGCCTTCCTGTGAAACTGGTCATCTGCCCTGTGTGTGAATGACGAAATGGGCTGCAGCCTGGGTGTGAATGACTTCATGTGAAACTGATGATCGGCCCCGCCAGCCTTCACGCAATTAATTCACCGTCACAAGTCTAAAAAGAAATGTTCAACAAGAAAAAAGATTCGCTACCCCGGACACTGCGGGGGCAGTTCCCGTCTGTCCTGCAGGGTCACTCTGAGTTCGAATCACCCATTGGGATGGCTGCAGATTTGGGTGCAGAATGTGATGAAGTGTGAGATAAATACTGGGACAAAAAAAAAAAAAAAGGGGCTGAGCCCCGGTGGCTGTGGTTGTGCGCGGGACTGCGGCCCCCTGGGATGGAGGTTCAATTCCGGCTCCCAGGAGCAAAGGCTGGGCCTCCTACGCCTACCACCTGAGGGCAGTGATGCCTAAAATAAATAAATAAATAATTTTAAAAAAAGAAGAAGTTTTGGGAGGTTTGAAGAAGGAATGAACTTTGAGGCTTTAGAGAGAGAATGTATTCAAGCTTGCCACGTGTCCTCTTACATTCCCACTGGAGAGTTAAAGCCAAGTTTAGAAATACACAGAGCCATAGTATTTATGCTGTAAGATTATAGCCACCGGGATGGTTATTTATCCTGGGGAATGTGGCCCAAGACTCTGTGTGTGTGTGTGTGTGTGTGTGGTGTGGTGTGTAGGCAGCTTCATGAGTTGACTGTTGGGTTTAACATGATGTCTCCTGTCTTAGTGGCTCTTGGTCAGTATTTCCAAGAGCATCATTGGATGAGGCAGTAGCTGCCTCCCCTCACCTCTTCCAAGACAGGGGAAGGCAGCATGTTGGGGCGGGGGGTAGGATGGGAAGGGCATTAAAGGGTCTACAAGCAGTGAAGGCACAGAGGAGAGAAAGAAGTAAGTGAAGAGGAAAAGAGTCGGTTGGTTGGAAGCGCTGGGTAATTTCTCCTTGCCTCTCTAAGCCCACTAAGTCCTTTTCATCTGCTTTTGGCTCTGGAAGGCTGACTCGGCTGAGTAATGTGGGCATAGCCCTGTTTTTGTTTTTTTAGGATACTTTTCTTTTGTGTGTGTGTGTGTGTGTGTGTGTGTGTGTTTTGTGGGGAGTTTGGGGGGCATCACTGCCCTCTGGTGGTCGTGGGAGCTACCCAGCACTGCTCCTGAGAGCCTCCGCTGGACTTGAACTGCCAAGCCCACGGGCTGCAGTCCCGCACTCAACCACTGTAGCCCTGTTTTTAGCAACCCTGAGTCAACCCCAGCGCCTGGAGTCCCTGGCAAAAGAGAACAACACCCTGCTCGATCCCTGCATAATAGGCCACAGGCATAATAAGTTTGCATAACTATCTCGATGAACCTTTGCAAGGTGTGTACATGAGGCCTCACACGGCAGGCTGTCGTCCAGTGAAGACCATGCTTCACCATTGAGGTGCACAAAGTTTCCATCAGCTGGGTTTCTGAAGTAGGCTGCCCTCCCCTTTGTTTATGATTAGTCTGGAAACTCCACTGAAACCCGCTCGGACTCATGGCAACACACAAGCCTCCACCGACAGACAGCCGATGGCTGTGCCTAAGATTCTCTGGTCTAAACTTGGACCTGTTCTCCCATGTGGAAGCCAAGAAATCTCCTACTGAACCATGGTGGGGAAAGGTCCTTTGTGTGCACAACCAAGGTGGCAGACTACTCTCCCCCAGCCTACTTTTCTACCCCAGAGACTTTGGCACATCTCTCGAGGTTGGTGGATATGTCCACGGACGCTATAAACAGCTCATGCTTTGACAGTCTTTGTTCTGTCCCTAGGCTACAGCCTGCATGTGATTTGTCTCCCTTACACACTTTGCAAGGAGTCATCCGAGGCATTTATACAGCATACTTATGACTGTGGTCTACTATGCAAATGAAATGCCCGTGCCTCTCACAGAGGGGATTGGCCACTTTGTGGCCCCATGGGAGGACCATGCCTTGATATTGCTGAGAAATCTGCTTCCACAGACAGCCAGCCGCACAAAAGATAATAGAAAGAAGAAATTGTGACTGAGTGCTCCAGTGCTACCATCAGTTAATGTGAGGTACTCATAAGGGAAAGAAAAAAAAAACAGAAAGGAGAAAACAGGAAAAATGAACAGGAGAAGAGGCAAGACGATGAAGCTGAGAGAGGAGGGAAAACACGGAGACAAGCGGTACCTTGGGTTACGGACTGTAGCACTGCAGGCAGCAGGGGACTGGGCCCCATGCAGCAGAACTGGTGGTGACAGCCCTGTAACAGGCAGTGTTCCAGTGGGTGGCAAAAGCAAGAAGCCCACAGGCTCCTCGGGAGCCTGAGCGAAGTCTGGTGGGAGTGGGCTGAGCAGAGGCCTGCCTCAGTCATTGGAGAGATCTTTTCCTGAGGGATCCGAGATGAAGCCTGTCCTGTGGGGATCCAGAGGAGGTCTGTTTGGACAACGTGGAGTGAGGTCTGTCCTGAGGGGTCAGAGTAGCATCCCACATAGCCAGCAGGGGCGATACAGGCCAGAGAGAGGGGCCTGCTTGCTCGCTTGCATGGCTAGGAGGAGCTGAGAGGGTTGCCCTGCCCTGAAAACAGGAGAGAAGTATTCTCTGCTTTAGGGGTAGTCTTTTAGACTTTGCCCACTTGGGTCTTGGTCCTGAGTTGCAGCCAGCTGTTACTGATCCTGACCTGTCCAAGTGTGGTCTAGACATCCGTGTGGCCCTTGTTAACAAGTCATTGTGCCCAGCACAGGCACAGAGAGTTCCATGGAAAGATGCTGGTGTCAGAACTGGTCAAAAGTTTGGAGGGTGGTGGTATGTCTCTCCTCTGCCTCATAGAGATCCGCTGCACGCTGATCTTGAGCCTCATCACCTTCCCCAAAATTAGACAGTTTCTGACGCTACCGCTACTAATTTACAGCCACCGGTACCAAACACATAATGTATATCCTTGTCTGCATCAGTGTCCTTCTTGCCATCAGCTTCTGTGTGAAACCAATGGCGCAGCATCAGTAACAGCTTCAGAGGGAGGCAGGGGAGTGAGGTGGAGGTGTCTACTCCCGTCTCCCTGCCGTCAGGTGACCATCGGCAGCACACTACGAACAGAAGTGATGTACCACTTTGAGGGGCCTTTTAGTTGCTCTCTCCATAGTTGAGTTCTTCAGGCCTAGGTGTGGTAAAACACCCCTGCTGCTGTAACCCCAGAGCATTCACACCATTCCCTGTGTTTACGTGGACAGCCAGATAGATGGCTTTGCACACAGCTCTGTTGTTAAAAACTTTCCTGGAACTTCCCACTTTGGGTGTACCATCCATTTCCTGCAGGATCCCGACTGGGATGGCTGTAAAAGGTGTAAATAAGTCAGACGCCACTGGATAAGTGCTTATTCCAGAGCTTGCAGAAATCATTTTTATGACCAGGACTGGGCTTGAAGCTGCGCAGGAGTCCTTGCCAGTGGTGCTGATCAGCATAGATTTGTGCAGAAAAGTGATTTTTCCAGATGGCCAGCAGTGCAAGGGGCAGATAAGGCTGGTCTTGTCTTGTTAGGTCCTCATGTGTTTAAATGGGTGCCTTTCCTTTCAGGAAGTGCTTTTTTTTTTTTAATGTTGTTTGTACCGTTTTGTTACTTAATGATCACAATCAGGAGCTGTCAAATGAAGAAATTAATTTCTGCAAGGTAACAATTTCCATGCACTCTCTAGGAGGCCCTGAGGTGGAGCATCAATGTTGGATAGTCTCAGGCCTTACCCTCCCTCTCCCACCCCCCACCTCCCTTGAACTTACTGACTTTGGGGGGTTTTAAACTCCAAGGAGCCTACATATCTATCCCCTTGCCGCTATCAAGTCAGTTCTGACTCAAAGTGACCGTGAAGGGCAAGGTAGAAGTGTCCCCCGTGAGTCTCTGAGATGGTGGCTGTTGATGGCTCCGGCTCATGGCTTCAAACTGCCGACTTTATAGTTAGCAGTCCAGTGTATGACCCTGTAAGCCACCGGTACCCAGGTTAGTTATTTAAAGATGTTTATTTTGAATTGTCACTTGGGTGAAAGTTGACAGATCTGACCATCAGTTTCCTCTTCAATAATTCAGCCACATTTTGCTTCTTCTCAGTTTTTGGAATCCTCAATGCACCCTCACTTATCCTATACCCTCTCTGGGTTTCCTGTTTTGAGTCTTCTCTCTTTCCTCTTTTACACTTTGTCCTTGGGTCAGTGCTGGCCTTTGCAGCTCGAATGGTTGACCTGGCTATCGTATGGAGCCAGGTCGTGGAGTCAGGAGGTGGTGAGTTCGGTTTCAGACCTGAAGGATGACTGGGGGCCCTCTTCTTAGGGGTTCTACCAAGCTCCATCTGATCCGTAAGCTTGGTTTCTTTTATGAGTTTGAGTTTCATTGCACACTTTTCTCCCACTCTCTCCAGGACTAATACGATCCTGTTGGGAACAGTTAGTAGTGGTAGTCAGGCACCATCTAGTTCTTCTGGTCTCAGGGTCTCAGAGACTGGTGTTTGTATGTTTTTTTAAGTCCGTGGGACTGTTTCCTTGTGTCTTTGAGTTCTGTCATTCTTTGTTCCTCCAGATAGGGAGGGCCCCACTTGGTCTGCTAACTGCAGGTCAGCAGGTCGAAGCCACCAGCCACTCCGTGGGAGAGAAATGAGGCTTTCTATTCCTTTAAAAAGTTATAGTCTTGGGCTGAGCCCCGGTGGCATAGTGGTTGTGCGCGGGACTGCGGCCCACTGGGACGGAGGTTCAATTCCAGCAGTGGGGCTGGGCCTCCTATTTCTACCACTGGAGAGCAGTGATGCCCCCCCCCCCCAAAAAAAAGTTATAGTCTTGGCAACTCACAGAGGACAGTTCTACCCCATCCTAGCAGGTAAGTATGAATCACAATCAAGTTGATGTCAGTTCATTTGGGGTTTTTTGGGGGGTAAGTTTTGTTTCCTCCAGAGAGGGAGGAATTGTTGCTCCTTAGATGGCCAAGCAGAAGCTTTTTAAGATCTCAGTCTAGAGTACCAGTGTTGAAGTGAGAACTTGGCGAGGAGAGTATACATGGAGAATGTCGTTGGCCACAGAGCCTGACACTTCATAAGTGTTCTCTAAATAGAAATCATTATTAATTTGGAAATTACATTCAGGGCCCAACCTCTTCGTTCTTGCTATTTGCCCATGTTCTGTCCCTGGGAAGTCTTTGAAAGCCTGAGTTCTAGTCCATTTTTGATAGTACAAATGGTTAACCCAGTTGGCTGCTTGAGGTTGGGTGTTCAAATGTACCCAGAGGCAGCTCAAAGAAAGGCCTGATGATCTACTTAAAAAAAAAAATCTGGGGCTGAGCCCCGGTGGCGTAGTGGTTGTGCGCGGGACTGCGGCCCACTGGGACGGAGGTTCAATTCCAGCAGTGGGGCTGGGCCTCCTACTTCTACCCCCGGAGAGCAGTGATGCCCCCCCCCCCAAAAAAAAAATCTGATAACATATTGGGTTATGCCTACGGCTGGTAATTGCAAGGTCTGTAGTTTGAAACTACCGCCAATCCATGGGGGAAAGATGAGGCTCTCTGTTCCTGTAGAGATTTGTAGTCTCAGTAACCCCTTGGGGGCAGTTCTCTGTCTCCTATGGTCACTGAGATCTGAAATCCATTGGATGGACAGCAGCACCTTTGTTCATTTGTGTTTATTTCATTGAGGCCCAATGGAGCACAACTGTGTTCTGACAGAGCTGGGCTCCCCAGGAATCAGAGTAGACTTGATGGCTCGTTGGATGGTGATGGCTCAGTCCATGGTGAAGCCTCGGCCCAGTGAAGTTCAAGAGCTGACATGCAGAGGACAGGACAGAGGGTGGAGGTGTAAAGACCTCACGGGCACACAGCTGAGCAGGTGCCTTTGTCCTCCACCTTGGTGATGTGAGGTTGGAATCTCAAGTTCTTTTCCTTGACCTTGGAGAAAGGAAAGCTCTTAAATAGGCTGTAAAAGTAGGAGGAGAGTGGCTGAGTCTCAATGGTGTAGTGGTTGTAGTGCAGGTTTTAGGGCGGGATTGTGGCCCACTGGGTTGGCGGTTCAAATCCAACAGCAGCTCTCCAGGAGCAAGGCTGGGCCTCCTACTACCACCAGAGGGCAGTGATGCCCACACAAAAAAAGTAGGAGGAGAAATGGAAGCCCGTGTGTGTGCACAGGCTAGAGGACATTGCCCTGGGCTGGAGTGGGGAGGTGGATTGTGTTGCTCTTCCATCCTGCTCCTTAGGGAAACCAGGAAAAGGTGGAAGTCATTTACAAAATGAAGGTTGGCACACCCTAATGAGGAAAGCCCAGCAGCACTTAAAGTTTTACTGCCTTTGGGACGACCAGGGTGGTGTTAATAAGAATGCTGACACCTTGCGAACATGTAACCAACATCACTGAATAATGTGTGTAGTAACTGTTGACACAGGAACCAAATTTGCTGTGTGAACTCTCACCGAGAACTCAATAAAATATCACTTAGAAGAAACAAAACTATGGAGGCAGAAATAATATGATTGCATAGAGTTATGTGATGATTTCTAAAATTAAGAGACAATTAAAGAGGAAGGAATTTAAATCACATGATTTTTTAATCTATTAATTACCATAAATAATATCTTACACTGATCTCTAATTTTGAAGAAACCCTGGTGGCCCAGTGCTTACTCATTGGGCCTCTAGCCTCAAGGCCGGCAGTTCTAAACTACCCGTCGTGCTGTGGGAGAGGATGGAGTTTTCCACTCCCATAACTTTCAGTCGCAGAAACGCCTGTGCAGGGGAAGTTCTACCGTGCCCTAGAGGAGCGGTTCTCAGCCTCCTCAGGCCGCAATCCAACCCTCTCATACAGTTCTTCATTGCGGTGACCCCCGCGCAACCGTAACGTTCTTTTCATTGCTGCTTCATAACTACATTTGCTACTGTTATGAATCGTCATGTAAATATCCGATATGGAGGATGTGTTCTCATTGCTACAAGTTGAACGTAACTCGAACACGTTTTGGAAGGGGCAGTGACCTCCCTCTGTTTACAGGTACATTTGTACAGGTTGTTTTCTTCAAAGAGAGACCACCCAGAGGTGCCCCAGAAGAAAGGCCTGGTGATTTGCTTCCCCAGAAACCGCCACGGACAGACTCGTGGAGCACAGCCCTACTCTGCCGCTTGCGGGGAGGGCTGGGGGAGCGTGGGAGTGGGCGTTGACATGAGAGCAGCAGGTTGGTGCGCTCTGAGGACAGGACTCCTCATGCTTCTCTCTCTCTCTCTCTTCCTGCCTCCGGGGCCTCAGCTATGACAGAGACTCCACCTTCAACGTGTTTGTGGGCAGAGGACAGCTGATCGCTGGCATGGACCAGGCTCTGGTGGGGATGTGCGTCAACGAGAGGCGGTTCGTGACGATCCCCCCGACGCTCGCCTACGGAAGCGATGGCGTGTGTGAGTGTTGTTTCTGGGTTTGTAAACACAACTGCAGGAACGATCAGGGCATCAGCAAGCTGTTTAGCCAGACGAACTAGGGAACCTTGCGAGGTGGTGGGGGTTCGGGGTGTGCAAGAAGAAGCACACACAGCTAAAATTTCCATCTTATATGGATTTCCTCTGGATGTGAAAGAAGACATATCAGATGCTGCTGCCCTGACTGAGGGAGAAAATTTTTTCTTCTTGCTTTTTTTTTTTTTTTTTGGCTAGGGGCATGGCTCCCTTCAGGAACTTTCCTAGGGGTGTGTGTGTCCCGTCTGAAAGACAGCCACTGCTTATCATGAACTCTCTTTGGTTTCCAGCTGGTGTGATCCCCCCAGATTCAGTGCTTCACTTTGATGTCCTTTTGATGGATATTTGGAATTCTGAAGACCAGGTTGAGATTCACACTTATTTCAAGCCCCCCCGTTGTCCAAGGACAGCCCAGGTCTCTGATTTTGTGAGATATCACTACAACGGAACGTTCTTGGATGGGACACTCTTCGATTCTAGGTAAGTCTCGTCTCCCCTGATTGTGTTAGGGAAGTGTCTGCTGGTGCCTTCCGTCTTGTGTGATTTCATGAGAGAGACCCAGAACAGACCTCTCTTTGGTTGTTGTCATCTTAGAGTTGTCTGAGGGCAGTGGCCATCTAAAGCAGCCGTGATGTGAGACGTCATCATTAGGCAAGGGTTGTTTGTCAGTAGGTTCTTGCCATGGTTGGTTAATTTTTAGAATGTCCCCACAGAAGGAGGAGAGGAAATAAGATTGTATATGAAACCACAGAGCAGGGAACCCTTTTCTTCTCCTTTAGGGTGTTTGGTTAGATGGAAAGCAGGCCTTGTTGTGGTGAATCGTAGTTCCACTCCATGCTTTTCATTTCTCCGTAAGTTTGAATTGTGGTGCCATCCATTTAATTTCTGCACAAGTTTGCAGGTGACTGCTCTGTGTTTGCAAGCAACCGTGAAGGTCTGTTTCCAGGGATGGGTGTGGTGGGCTCCTTGTTTAACCGAGATTTGGTTAACAAAAACTTTACAGGAGGAATGAGTTGGAAACACCGTGATGATGTGGGACTTTCCCCCTTTCTCATTGGTTTTCAGCCACAACCGCATGAAAACTTATGACACCTACGTGGGGATTGGCTGGCTGATTCCTGGAATGGACAAAGGGCTGCTGGGCATGTGTGTGGGAGAGAAGCGTATCATCACCATCCCTCCTTTTCTGGCCTATGGGGAACATGGAGACGGTAAGCCCTTCTCTCTGGGACCCCTCTCACCTCCCTTTTTTGTATTGCAAAGAGTCGTTTGATGATTGCGTCAAGAAATCCTCTAGATTTTATGGTCAGACCTGTCCAATATGGTCGCCCTGTGTGACTGCTAGCACTTAAGGTACAATGAAACGAAGCTTCAAGCTATAGTCCTTTGGTTGCAGCGCCCCGTCTCAAGTCTTCAGTGAGCACATGTGGCCAAGTGCTACACAGATACATGCAGCATTCCCAGCCCTGTAGAAAGTTTGATTGGACAACGCTGGTCTAGCTCCTCTGTCTGATGGCTGAGTTTGCAGCAATTTCTGCTTAGTAATGGTTATAAACAGTTCCCAAGTTATGAATGAGATCCATTTCTAACCGCCTTTAAGTCCAATTTGTAAGTAATTTGGAACAGATGCATCCACGTCTTATTTTGTAACCATTAGTGCCCCAAAGACTTGAAACATCTTCAGTGATTTCATAGCTGTACTTGTAGCCAGTGAAAGTGCTTGTGAGGAAGAAGTTGTTGTGAGCAGAGACTGGTCCAAGGAGTCCTGGTTGCACAGTGGGCTATGAGTTAGGCTGCTAACTGCAAGGTCAGCTGTTTGAAACCACTTCATGGGCAAAAGATGAGGCTTTCTACTGCTATAAAGATTTACGGGTTCAGGCTGAGCCCCAGTGGCGTAAGTGGTTGAGTGTGGGACTGCGCCCTACAGGCTTGGCGGTTCAAATCCAGTGGCTGCTCTCAGGAGCAGTGCTGGGTAGCTCCCACGACCACCAGAGGGCAGTGATGCCCCCCCCCCAAAAAAAAGATTAAAAAGATTTACAGATTTGAAACCCACAATGGCAGTTCTATATGTTCCATGATAATTTGGAGGGAGGGGCATTATCTCATCTTCCCTAAGGCCCTGACTTTGGCCTCTTAGCTTTCCATTATTTCCTAAAACTCAAAGAACACTTCAAAGAAATACAATTAGAGCCTCTCAGAAAATGCCAACAGTACCATTTTCACTTGGTATCAATCAAAGAATGCAGAATTTCTCAGGAAAGATTTAGTGAGATGGAGACATTGCCTTCAGACGTAGATAGACCTAGGTGAAGGATAGGCGAGCCAATAATAACTTGAAATTTTAATATATATTTTTTTTAGTTTCATAAAGGTTCCTATGCTTTGGTAGCAGTACGTTTTGACTTAGCCTCATGTAGCATCTCAAAATATTAAAGAGCAGAGTCCAACAGCATATTATGAGTCATACACCATGGCCAAGTGAGATTTGTTCTGGGAACGCAGGGATGGTTTAAAGTTAGAAAATCAGCCAACAAATCAATGGAACAGCAACAACAAAAAGAGTTTGGCTTTTGGATTCACTCGTAACATGATCATCTAAGTGGACGCGTAAATAGCATTTAATAAAATCCAACTCCTTCTCTTTTTAATGGTGATAGAAAAACTGCCTTGATTAAGGGTATCAATGCCCAAGCAGTTATTTGATTTGCTGTCAATAAGCTGTACACCTGTAAAAGTTGTGTGGTAGATATATTTATCACACAGACTGGGAAAAAAAAAGAGTAAATGCCGAGGCTACTCTTGGGAATTGATGTTTGGAGGATTAGGTTTAAGGCAGGGGTGCTCAATCAGTCATCATCTACTAGTCAATTGCAAAGGAAGTAGGGTAGATCGCGTGGCATTGAGAAAATAGATGTAAACCTGTCATCAGTCCCATCACTTAACTGATATCCAGCGCAGCCAACCAGATGCAATGTTAGGTGTCAAACACATGTGCAAAAAACTGCGCTAAGGGCAGCAAAACGGACAACTAAGTTATAGCCAATTTTCAGACTTTAGTTTTTTCTCTTAAATGTAAGAAAGGGTATTAAAACGAGTGGGGGAGCTGGACCAATTAAGAAGACAAAAACTTATCACTTTCATAGGAAATTGGAGATTTTGACACTAAAAGCCGACATACAGCTCAAGTCCAGAATGCATGGACAGTTCTGGAACTTACTCGCAGAGGGAAAGTCCCCAAACATGAGAAAATGTGCTACCTCCTTGACTGCATTATTGGGCCCTACTATTTATGTGAGTCAGCCTTTTCCCACATAAATATCACTAAGTCCAAGTACTGCTCCACCATGATCATTGGGATGTGTGCTTGAGGTTGGCTGTCAGCAGCTCCTGTCCAGACAATGCGTCTCTAGCCCATTCCAGTCAATGCAAGTCATCAGAGTCAACTTAAGTAAGGACCCAAAATGTACATCGTCAGTTGTGGTTTGTTGTGCAATGTGGACTCATGCCGTTATGCAAGGTGAGGTACATAAGCATGCATTGTACACATAAGAATTCTCAATGCATTTATGAATAAATGTAATAAATAAATAAAAAGAAATATGTTTTGCATTTCTGTAGTTGGTGGATCATTTTGATTTGATAAGTAGCACCTATGCTGAAAAAGTATGAGCACTCTTGGTTTCAGGTCATGGTTTCATGGGATCACAGTGAATTGACCCAATGTCATGTTTACGTTTCAGTTTTACCTCCTAATTCATTATATAGAGTCTGGGGTTCTGAAGGCTTGCAGAAAGCCATAGAAGGCACAAGAATTGGTCACAATTTACTGGTAACAAAGGAGCCCTGGTGATGTGGTGGATACTCACTGGGCTGTGATCTGCAAGACCAGCAGTTTGAAACTCAGCCTCTACAGAAGAAAGACGGGGGTGGGGAGGGTGGGGTTTCTGTCCTCATAGAGAGTTACAGCCTAGGGAACTCACAAGGGCAGTTCTACCCTGTCTGATAGGGTTGCTGCAAATCAGCATGGGCTTCATGACAGTGAGTTTGGTTTTGGATACACTTGTAACAACAGAGGGAGGAAGATGAGAATGAGAAACAGGAAGAGGGCATGGAATGCGTGAAAAACAGTTGCCTTTGCCATGGGACAAACCATTTTGATTAAAGGTTCTGTAGAAGAATCCTGACACAACAAGGAAAATGCAGGGCAGAATTTCAGATCCTCCAGACCAGGGGTTCTCAACCTGTGGGTCTCAGCCTTTTGGAGATTCAAATGACCCTTTCACTGATTCATAACAGTAGCGAAATGACAGTTATGAAGTAGAAATGAAAATAATTTTATGGTGTGGTCCCCCAATGGAATGATTAAAAAAAAAAAAAGGAGGGGGAAAGAGGAGCTTATATCAAGGGCTCAAGTAGAAAATATTTGGAAATGAACATGGCAACATGTGTACAAATATGCTTGATACAAACAATGTAATGAATGTTATAAGATTTTATTTTCCAATAAAATCATTTGGAAAAAACATAATTTTATGGTTGGGTTCACTCACAACATGAGGAACTGTATTAAAGGGTCACAACATTGGGAAGATTGACACTTTCTGAAGCCAAAGAAGGTAGCTGAACCCCAAAACTATCACCTTAAGGTCATCTTTAGAACCTAAACCTAAAATACCCCCACAGGTCTTCTTAAAACCAAACGGTAGTTTAGAGACATTACTATAAATTGTTACCATAGTGCCTTAAGCATTGTTTTTTAAATAATTATCTTAATGGGGTGAAACTGACAACAGCAACCCAAAAGGTTAGATAAGAACCTCAGAGATCAGCGGCTTCGCTGGCCTCACTCTCAGGCCTCGGGACTGCCCAGGAGCTCAAGATGCTCCTGTCCGTCTGCCTGTCTCTCTTTGCTATCCCTTCTCTTCCCCAAAGTCCTTCACTGCCTCCAATAAAGCCTATGTATTTGCATTTCATCCCTAAAAAAAAAAAAAAAAGAACCTCAGAGAACAGTGGGTCAATGGTAGTGAGGGGGGATAACTCAGAATAGGAAGGTGATAATGGTTGCGTAATTCAAGGAATGTAATCACTATGACTTAATTGTATAGGCAGAAATTGTTAGATTGGTATGTATTCTGGTGTGCCTACCTCAACAGCGACAGCACAATTAATGAAATGTAAAGAAAAATTGTATTAAGGGGATTAAAAACAAAGAATGCGCTTGGTTAAGTAGGCGTGTGATATATGTGAATTACATGTCAATCAAACTATTAAAGATAGATATATATTCAGTTAGGACCTGTTAATGCTAGGAAATTAAATCCCTGGAGTTACTTAAAAGTGTTTCCATGCTCCTCAAATTAAACTGTCTATAGAAAGGTGTAAAGCGTTAATATGGTTTCCGGCAGGCACACAAACAACACTCCACCAACACGGCACTGGAGGGAGGGCCCAAGTTCCAGAGGCTGACTCAGCAGCCTGCTTTCAGCCGATTTCATGATTTCCCTGCAGGGCAGGTGAAGCAAGCCATGCATTCCACCACCGGAGCCAAGTGCAGGAGCACAGGCCTGCTATGTATCTGGCTCACATCTCCTGACCCGCTCCTTCGCCCGGTCTAATAAATGGCAAGCCAAGATGTTGAGGTAGCTCTCTTACTGGTTAAATTTTGACCCCATCCCTGGATCCAGAATCACTGACTGATTAATATTAGCTTTTGCCTGGCGGGCTAATGGCGAAGGATCTCTGTCGATGAGTTTGCTTGTGGGTGTTTAGTTAATGACCTGTGTTAGGCATTTTAAGAGAAACACAACCATTTAGAAACCAGAGAAAGAATATGAAGGTTTGGGATATCATACTTTGGTCCAGAGGTTCAATATCCCTTGTTATCTTACTTTTAATTTTCTTTATATCTTGTTTTGGATGCACTGAAATGATTGGATTTTGCCCTTTTTTGTCTCTTACAAAACTTGCTTGTTGGCTTTGGGAGACTGTGTTGTGTTCTCCAGAAGCAAATTGGAGCTTGGGGTACCTTTGTTGTTATCTGCCATTCAACTGGCCCCGATCTGCAGGGACTTTATACACATTAGAATAAAACTGGGCCGGGCATTGCAATTGTTCCTGGGCTTCAGTCCAGTGCCACAGCCATGGTGTCCGTCCGTCTCCTTGAGGGCCTTCCTCTTTTTCACTGCCCCGCCACTTCACCAAGCATGATGTGCTTCTCCGGAGATGGGTCTTCCTGACTCTACGTTTAAAGTGTGTAAGTTGCCAAGTCTTGCCATCCTTGACTCTAAGGAGCATTCTGGCTGACCTTCTTCCAAGACAGATTGGTTTGGGTACTAGTATTATAAAATGCCCGGGACTCACATCATAGACAAACAGAAACCCTCCGAGTTGTGTATTTGAGGTTGCATGTGGGCATGTAGCCACTCTCTTGGAACCAACAGGTTCATTCAAAATAGAGGCACAGTCGTCTCTTCTACTCGTGTCTGTTTTCTCGGTTTCGTGAGGAAGTTAGACAGCGGATTATACCCTGCAGTCCATTCTTAGTCACCCTGATTAGACATCAAGTGGTACCACCCAACGTCAAGGCCGGAATAACACCAATCCAGAGGAAGTTGCCTTGTCGTGAAAATACTGTGTGAGCATTGTGTCTTGATTTCATGAGCTTCCTTCATTCCACTCTAGGGAAAGACATTCCCGGACAGGCATCCCTCGTCTTTGATGTGGCGTTATTGGATCTCCATAACCCTAAGGATGGCATTTCTGTTGAGAATAAGGTCGTGCCCGGAAACTGTGAGCGGAGGAGTCAAAGTGGGGACTTCCTGAGGTACCATTACAACGGCACGCTGCTGGATGGCACCTTCTTTGATTCCAGGTAAGGAGACAGCTGACACTTTCCTTGTCTGCGTGTCGGAGTCACTACTCTGCCTCTGGCTGGACCTTCATCCGATTCCTCTGTTGTTGGTTTGTGTTCAGTATTCTGAGCTCTACAACCAGTGTCTGTGCTTATGCTAAACTCCTTCCTGGGCAGTTAGCATGATCCCTTCATCTTGAGGCCCATGGCAGGTGGGTCTGAAGGAAAACAGGTAAGGCCTGCTCTTCACCTCCTTATGGCTTCGAATGAGGGAATAGGAAGCACCCCTAACCCAACCCTATTCTGTGCTTA
>PVJH01006670.1:67713-99834 GCA_004026705.1 Nesogale talazaci
GCATCACTGCCCTCTGGTAGTTGTGGGAGCTGCCCAGCGATGCCCCTGGATTTGAACCGCCAAGCCTGCGGCCCGCAGTCCTGCACTCAACCACTTACACCACCGGGGCTCAACCTTTTTTTTGGTTTTTGTTTTTTTATCTTTTTTTCAGACTCCCAGTTTTTGAACTTCAGTTTTTCCTCATATGATCTTTCTCAAAGAGGTGCTTCAAGAAAAAAAGGTAGATAGATGAACACACTTTGTGAACTTTAAAAGCCAGTTGGGTGAACTCATTTCCCCTCCAGATGAAGCAGAGGCTAATTCCCGAGCACACACAGTTGCTATTCGTGGTTTGGGCTTGAGTGTCAGGCCCAGCCTGCAGTTTGTGCAGATGGCTGGGGATGCAGCAGGATGAGTCTGTGTGACTCATCCAAGTGGCATGTGCTGTTTGACAACCCCCTTCGTTAGCTTCCTGTAGAGGAGACAAGTAGAGACAGCAGCCTACCTGTCTCTCTGTGTCAAGAGACTCCCAGGTTATTTAATCATCCAAACACTAGCAAAGACTTTTTGGATGGTGTTATGTTACTGGAATAATTTATTTTTCCAGTACCTGGGGGGGGGGGGGTGTTCTTTTTTTTTTTTAAGTTTTTTTGGCATATTCTTCACATATATAACTTAATTGGTCAATTTTTTTTAATGTAACATTTAATCAACTGTGCAGGGCTGGGGTGGTGTGGATTTACCCCTTGTGGGGAGTACTACGGCTGAGTCCAAGGCAGGGCTAGACTTACTCCTTTCTTGAGGTCTAGCAGAAGAAGCTTGGGCCTTTGCCAACATGTATTACAGAACTTGGGAAAAACCAGCTACTTCAGTGTGGCCCGAAAGGTGGCCTCTGAACCTTCTTATGGTGGCTGTCAGTTAGTGAGGGGGCATGTTTCCTGGTGCTGTCAGCATTCCTGGTCTTTGCGGGTCTGTTCTAAGATCGGCTCCCCACGGTTTGGCAGTCTGTTTCCAAATGGCTGAACTTTGTTATTTTCTGAGTGAACTCCTGGAACTTTTCCTGGATGATACTGTTGTGATGATTGTAAATCTTATCTATTCTCTCCTCTAATTTCTCTGTCAGATCAGAAACCTTAAGGTTAAGACTGTCCCTGGAGTTGGTCATGAGTGAGTGGTCCTTTTGTCCGCCCTCGTGGATGTTCTGGATGAGCTCCTGGGATCTCTTCTTCAAGAGCTCGATGTTGGGGCTGAGCCCAGTGGCATAAGTGGTTGAGTGCGGGACTGCGGCCTGCGGGCTTGGCGGTTCAAATCCAGCGACAGCTCTCAGGAGCAGCTCTGGGTAGCTCCCACGGCCACCAGAGGGCTGTGATGCTCAAAAAAGAAAAAAAAAAAAAAGAGCTCGATGTTGGACTCCAGGAAGGAAAAGCAGGACACAGACTTCCCTTCCTGTAGCATCTGCCGGTTGGCACTAGGGGGAGCGGCAGAGGGGCTAGACATTTGACTTCTGGCCGGGCCATCACCAGCTTCATCATCATCCTGATTTTCATACTACTTGTTGTCCCCCAACAACTGCAGCTCCGAGTCTTTGGCCTCCAGGAGGGACATGTCCGTGTCAGCATGCATGCTCTGACCCCACCCCTCCCCGGGGATCTGCGCCTTTTTTTTTTAAATTATAATTTAATATAAATGCTGACGGAAAGCAGATAAAGACCTGTAGACACTTTAATTTATTTACAAATCAAAGGTGAATCACCTCCCTTCTACTTGTTAAAATATGCCCTTTTATGTGCAACTCAGAAGAGCCTTAAATGCTAAGCAGGAGCAGCACAAGACTGAGTCATTTGGGCCTTCTGGACAACATGAACATGTTGATGTGTGCAATCATCATGGCAATCTGTTTCGAAGCATTTCCTTCTTGTGCTCATTGTTATTGTCTCCTCACTCCCCTCATCGTCCCCTGCCATGCTTCTATCCTGTTACTGTCTTTCTAGACCTACCTAGCCTCGATTTCATACACAGAGAATCATACAAAACACCAACAGGAAGCAAACAAACCAGCAAAGAAAGCCCAACAATAATGACTAGACAAAAGAGAACACCTCAAAGAGAAAGTTGAAAATATTAAAAAACCAAAACAACTTTAAAATTAATCAAAAGGGGAGCAAATGGTAAGGTATTACATTTTGCCTAGCCACATCAGCCCTAATCCAGTGTACAATGCTCTCTGTCTGATAACAAGGCTGTTTACATCTCTGGACTATACCCTCAGAGGGGACTCACCAGAGACTTACTATTACCCATGGAGGGACCCCGCCAATGGATTCTGGGCTTCCACTCTCATTCATAGCCTTCTGCAAGCCAGATGTTCCCTTCTTTGGATTTGGGTTTTATTACTTCCTGGAATTACTTTCTCTTTTTTTTCCCTTTAATTTTTCATTCTGTGTTTTTGAAAAAAGTAATAATCACATGATCCACAATCAAAACACAGTATGCACTAAGGGGGCTCAACTCACCTGTCCTGTATCCCCTCGCTCCCTTGAGTAAGTCACTTTTATTAGGGTCTTGTTTACTCTTTCAGTGCATGATACTTTTTAATGTAAATATGATCAAATACATACGTTATTTTCTCCCTTTTATTCTTCAAATATAGCATGTTATATGCATTATTCTGAATTTTTTTCACCTAAGGGTTTATTGATTTATTTTTGCTATCTTTGCATAGAGAACTATATACAACATCTGTATAACGTTCCACTAATGAGCCCCAGTGGTGCTGTGGGTTCGCATTAGGCTGCTAATTTGAAGGTCAGCTCAAATCCACCAGCTGTTCTGCAGCAGAAAGATGAGGCTGTCTGCTCCTGTACAGATTGACAGTCGCGGAAACCCAGTATGGGGTGCCCATGAGGCAGACTCAACATGATGCAGTGCATTCGGGGTAGATACGTTGTCGAGGAGACCTAGTGGCACCGTGGTGAAGCACTTAGCTGCTAACTGCAAGGTCAGCAGTTGGACCCTGCCAGCTGGAGCCGGATGTGATCCTTTCTGCCTGTCAAGATGACATCCTTGGAAACCCTGTGGGGCAGTGTTGCTCTGTCCAATAGGGCGGCTGAGGTGGAATTGACTCAGGGACACCCGCTGTTTAGCTGTAGAGAGAGTCCCTGGGTGGTACACATGGGTAATGGGCTCGGCTGCTAAATCCAGTAGTTCTCAACCTGTGGGTCGCGACCCTTTTTGGGGGGTCAACCGACCCTTTCACAGGGGCTGCCCAACTCATAACAATAGAAAAATCACAGTGATAAATTAGCAACGAATATAATTTTATGGGGAGTCACCACAACATGAGGAATGGTACTGAAGAGTCCCGACCTGGGGAAAGGTGAGAGCCACTGTGCTAACTGAAAGTTCGAAGGTCAGCGTCTGCCCAGAGGCCCTTCCAAGGGAAGGCCTGGCCATCGACTCCCAAGGAACAGCCATTCAAACCGCTCTGGAGAACAACTTATGCCAGACATGGACTGTCGACTGTCGTGAGTTGGAGCTGGCTTGATGGCATTTGATTTGGTTTTGATACTTTAAAGACATTCACTTTTTTATGCGTGGCTGCCGTTTCTGTTTTTGCAGTTCCCTGCTTCTCTGTACTTTAATGTTGGTTCAGTGTCAATGTAAACTGTGCTATTAAATACACTAGACTTCTCTTCGGTGAATCCTGTCTTATTATGAAATCAGCCCTTCTAGAACATAGAAGTAACTATTTCCCTGTATTCCCTCTAAGCCCTTTAATGGTGTTACCTTTTTATCTCTTCAAACCTTCTCCATTAGAACCTTCGTCTTTCAAGGAATTATGTTCTTAGGAGCAATCATTCAAAGATTACCCTGAAAATGAAATAATTTCCCATCAACCCCTGTCATTTTCACCTCCCTGAGGCAAGTGATGCTAACTGCTTTCCACAGTCTCTTTCCATGCTCATAAGTGATTTCATGTTGAAATCTTTAATCCATCTGGAAGTTATTGTGATATTCAGTGTGACAGAAAGGACTCAGCCTAACTTTTTTCCAGATGGTGAACTAACTGCTTTTTCCAACGCCCTTATTGAATAGCTTTTTTATTTTACTCACTGCTTTAAAATGTGACTTTTATTATGTGCCAAATTCTTATTTACACTTTTGGGCCCCTTTGTCTAGAATTTTTATCCTTTTCTGTTGACGTGTCTATTTCTGGGTCAGCATCAGACTCTGGATTATGATAGTCTCCTAATTTGTAGTGTAGATTTGTGTTTTGAAAACACAGTTTGTTGGATTTTGACCTGGTACAAAATCCTAAAGATATCTAATGATACTTTCTCTGCCTCAGTCCTTCACTTTCCACGTCTGAAAGGATCCCTTGTTATTAGTTTCACAGTTCTGTGCACCTACAATGAAACATACGTATTTATTTTCCCATTTTTATTTTCTATGGGAATGATAGTTTACTTATATTCTGTACTTTCAAAGCTGTTTTTGTAATGTTTGTTTCCCAAGTGATCCTTAGAATGACTTTACTGAATCTCTCTTTCATCCCTCCCCTCATGTTCCCAACACCATTGCTCCACTGGGGTTTTGATTGAAATGATTCTAAAACTCACAGAAGCATTCTGGGTAGCAAGGGCAACTTTATCACACACACACACACACACACCCTCCATAATTGGCCTTGGGGAAAAGATGCTGGTTTTCCAAGGAGTGACAGCTCCTGTTACACGCTTTCTGTAATCTCTTCTGAGATCTCAGTTTCAGGCTCACGCTGTTCACCCAGGTGTTTCTTTTGAGGTGTCCCTTGGACCTGCTGGAGAGGTGGTCCTCTAGGGAGGTGACAGCCTTGCCTGTGGCCACAAGACAGTGTTAAGTCGGGCGCCACTCCTCTCCCTCTCCTTGCCTCTCTCTCCCTGGCCCAGTGAGGAGGTGAGGCTTGAAGCTCAGCGCTTGGGGCTCTCTCCCTCCTCCCTCCCCGCAGCCACCGAGTCCCTGAGAAAAGAGGAGGATGCACTGACCCGGCCTTCTATCTGTTCATAAGTACCCCCGGCTCGGGTCCTGGACTGCCGCCTCCGAGGGGCCCTGGGAAGGAAGAACCGTGGGTAGCTCTGCCCGTTCAGCACCCTGGCCACCAGCTGCCTTCACTCCTCTGGCTCCTATCTGAGGAGGGACTATCAGAAGAGACTGCCTTTGGCAGAACAGGTTGTTTGCCACATCTGTGCACCTGGTGGGTGCAATCTCAGGTAATGTGTGCACATCATTCTGGCCCAGGCTGGGTCGCAGACTTGACAGTTTACCCTTGTATGTCATCAGGTTGGGGCGAATTGACTCCTTTCAACCGGATTCATAGACAGCACACTCAGCAATCTGGACAGAGCCTCGATCTCTCCAGTGAGGGGTCTACGTGGACCCCTGGCCAAGGACAGTCAGGAGCCCCAGGTTCCCAGGTGCTCCCCCGAACCAGGCTTGGGGAGCCTAGACCGGCACAGGGAGGTTTCTTCCAGGCTGTGTAGAGGCAGAAGGATTCAGTTGGCTTTCACGTCCCAGCTCCTTTTCTGGCAGTCGCATGTTCCTGCTCACATACAGACCTGCTCCTCGGCGGACACGGGGGCGCCTCTCCTGGGCACCCGTTCCGAGTCTCTGACACGGGACACCCTGGATACTTTTTCCTAGTAACTTGGCTCGGCGTCGGTGGGCTCTGGTGGCCGTTAGCCACATTCCCCTGAGGTTGCTTCTCACGTGGCCCGCGGGAGCTCCCCCAGCTGCGGGGAGGGTGGCCCGCACACCGTGAGGGCTCCCATTCCCCACTTCCCGGGAGCGTGGCTTCTGCCAGTGCCTCCGTCTCGGACCCTGTGGCTTTACGGAGCCGCTGCTCTTTTGTTCCACGGCTGCGGAGTCTCTGGTTCGTAACCCACTTATTCCTTTGTTCCTTTTCCAGCTACTCCCGGAACCGCACCTTTGACACGTATATCGGGCAGGGCTACGTGATCCCTGGGATGGATGAAGGCTTGCTTGGTGTTTGCATTGGAGAGAAGCGGAGGATCGTGGTCCCCCCGCACTTGGGGTATGGAGAGGAGGGTCGAGGTGAGCACTGGGCACCCCACGTTGTGACCTGTGGATTGCTTCCCCACTGCTTGGAATGAAAGCTTCTGGTTAAGACTGGATTCCTGCCGACTCACATCGGCCCTCGAGGGCAGGAGAGAACGGCTTCCGGGAATTTCCGAGGCTGTCACCGTCTGTAAGAGTAGAAAGCTCTCTTCTTCCCGAGGAGCAGCCGGTGTGGTTTCAAACTTGAGACCTTACGGATCGCAACCGAACACATCACCACTAGGGTCCGTTGTATTTCTCCGTATACCCCTGCCCTGCTTTCCTTTCCTCTAAAAACTCTTACACCTGCAGTGCAGTGGACAGCCCAACCCCGACTTGCTGTTGCTCCGGTTCCACGCCTCCAATAACACTGCCCGCCGGAGCCATGGGAGAGAGCTGCCAGGCCTTCCTTCGGGTCTGTGTTCCCACTGGAAGGATCTCGGTGGAGGGAAGACTGACCGACCATCACATGCATGCATTGGATGCCTGCAATCGAACGGGGTCATGCCGTCCTCGCCGTAATTTTAGCTTTAGAACATTTTCTATCACTGAATAATAACCCCGATTTAAAAATTGTGCAGATAATGTGTGCAAGGCAGGGAACAAGTACTGCTGTCAGTGTCCAGCACATACACACGGTCCTATTCCTCACAGCGGTGCTTGAATCAGTGGGCCCAAGGGAATCAGCCAGGCCAGGGTCAGGCCAGCCAGAAAGGTCAGTTCAGAAGTTTATGGCAGCTGCGTTGGTGGATTCCAAAGAGGACATCCTGTTAAATTTCCTCCAGGGATACAGGAGGATCACAGGGGCTTACAGTGAGGACTTAAGAAAATTGGAATCTGCAGTGGTGATAGAAAGACCAGGAAAGGAAAAAAGAAAGAAAGAGCAGGAAAGGTGTGCCAATGAATTGCTCTCCATCATTACTATGCACCGTCTCATTTCTCAGGTGTTGGGGAATTTTCATAGTAACACTCGTCGTGAAATCATACCCCATCCACCTTGCACCCCAATTTTACCTCCTAGACTTTTCTCTAAACTCAAAGAACCTTTCCATGGAAAACGATGGGAGCCCCTCAAGGATGCTAGATTGCCCTGGTGTCGCAGTGTGGGCCGAAGGGTCAGAGTTCTTCAGGGGAGAACTGCACAGACGAGACACCCAGGCAGGAGTGTAGTGACCTAGAGGGAGGACAGGTTGAAGAACACTAGCTTCACACTTTGCTATTGTTGTTTGATGAAAGGTTCTAGGATTTCGTATCATCACTTTGCAATTCATCCTCATCAATTGACCTTAGAAGAGAATACATCAACAAAGAAAACAAAACCAGGAAGCAAATATTGCTATACCTTTCTATATGTTCATGTATATATGAATCTACCTGGGTAAAAAGAAATAGATACCTACAAAAATATATAGTGACTGGAACCCCCTCTCAGGGGGACGAACAACAGAAAAGTTGGTGAGGGGCAATGGAGGATGATGTAAGATATGGAAAAAAATCTATAACTTTTCAAGGGTTTGTGAGGGTGGGTGGGGAGGGAGGGGAAAAATGGGGAACTGATATCAGGACCTCAGATGGGAAGAGAATGCATTGAAAATGCTGATGGCGGTATATGTGCGAATGTGCTTGACCCAATGGAGGAATGTATGGATTGTGTGATAAGATATTTAATGTGTCTATAGTGACAAAGACGAGCTCATCTGAACATGCCACTTGGTCATTTCCGCCTTCGCCTAGTTTGACCAGCTTTAACTTCCATGCTAACAGATGTTTCGGTGGCTGCGTAAGATTGTGAACCCTGCTTTCATTTTTTTTTTCCTTCTGTTTTCTGGCAATGCTTGCTTTTAATTAAGTTGCTTAGGCAACGTGGTACACGTTCAAAACCACCAGCCGCTCCTCAGGAGAAAGATGGGGCTTTCCCCCCTCGCCCCCCTGCAAACAGTTCCAGCCGTGGAAACCCCAAAAGGGGCCCTTAGGAGTCATCCTCGACTTGATGGCCGTGAAGTTTTGAGTGGATAGAGTCTTTCTTTATTTTGGCGTCGTGTTCTTCTTGCTGACGAGATTCTGACGAGCTGCTTGCTGTCCACATGCACTTTACTAACCTCCTTTTGACTCTCAGTGATGAGTCACAGAAGCCTGGGCACTGTGCCGTGGGCCCCTGGTGAGCCATGCCGTCCCTGGGGGTGCTGGAATGATCCGAGGAGAGGAGAGGCTGCAACATGAGATACACTTTACCCTGGACAATGAGCTAGGGCACAGAATTTTTAATTGCCAGAGGGGTGCTGGGATTGTTCTTCTAGTTGTTTTTTTTTTCCTGAAAAGAGAGAAGTAGGTCAAGTAAGTTTGGGAACCTATGCTTAGGTGATCCTGGAAACATCTTGTTGCCTGAAACTATTGTACACGCTGGAGAAACTTTTTTTTTTCACCTCCCTGACTTACATTCTTGATTCACGAAGCCACATCAGATTGCAACCTAAGACACATCCAGCAGGTCTTGCTTCCTGTGCTGGTCGCTGGTTAGATGTGCTTGTGCTGTTGTTTTCTCTCCTGTGCATCTCCAGTTCTACCTACGTAGACACAGAGGCTGATAAGTCCTCTCAAGTGTTCTTACTGCATTATGACCAAAGAGGCTAACCCTAAACCTACGGGGCATGCACTGATGGAAAGCATTTGCTTAGAGTACTTCTCTCCTTTTGGCTTTCTATCAAGTATGGGACAGGGCTCTGCAGAAAATTACATAAGGCTCTGGAAAGCATCAGAGGCTCATAAAATTTCTGGGCATGAAGCTGCTTCCTTCTGAATCACACGTTGCCCTGAAGCCAGGGCACCCAATGTGTGAAGCCCAGTATTTCTGTGGGGCCAACTTCTGTCCTCTGATCATCAGGGTCCCAGGCCTCTCGGTAGGAGTTGCATCAGACTGAGTGCTCCTTCTTGAAGACTGCTTCAAGCAAGGCACCAGGACCAACCATGTCTCTAGTTTCTGACTTCCTCATCACCTCCCGGGAGATCCATGTTCAGTACATGTTTGTGACGTTGCGGGTTCTGGGTTCATTCTTGTGCTCCCAGCCTCCATCAGCACTTCCTTACAGAGGAAGAGGCAGATCCCTGGAAAGCACTGGCTTCCTCCCCTGCAGTCAGCTTTGTTCTATGGAAGCAACCCTGGGGTTAGGGTGGCTTGGGGTGGGGTGGGGGGAGTTCTGCCCACTCCTTCACTTGTTGCTCACCGCCATTGAATCCACACTGACTCACAGTGACCCTAGAGGACAAGCGAGAGTTGCCCCAAGAGGTTTCCCAGATCGTCACTGTTAAAGGGAGTTGAAAGCCCTGTCTTTCCCAGAAGGGGTGACTGCTGGTTCCCAACTGCCAACCCTTTGAATCACAACCCAGCACCGAACCACTCTGCCTCCAGGGCTTCTGTTCACGTGTCCTTGTTGCTTTCCTGCACTTCAACTCATTGTGGAGCACTTCCAGGAAGGAGAAGGAAATCACTCACATTATGTGCTGTGTGTTAGGAACCAATCAGACATGATCCCATGCAAGCTTCCAAACGAGCTTTTTAAAAAATATATAAAATAAGCTGCAGAGAGGCCAGGATATCTGGCAAAGGCCACGCAGCCCATTGGTGACAGAGCCAGAAATAGGTCCCAGACTTTCAACCCACCTGTGTACAGTCTATACCAAGAAGAACAGATTTCCATGCACAGTGACATGGCTATCTCTGTGTAGCAAGCCCTTAACTGAAACAAAAAACTCTGACCTCTCATAGGCAACTCATGACCATAGAGGGAATGTTTGCTTTTAACTGAGGTAGACAGCTGCCTTTATTTATTTTGGTCATCTGTATGTATACGTATATGTGTGTGTGTGTGTAGACACACACAATTTATTCTTGTGTTGTTGGAAGTACACACGGCAGAGCATACACCAATTCAACCATTTCCACAAGTGCAGTTCAGTCACAATGATTATTAAGCTCCTTCTAGTGCACTCAGCCTCAAACCAGAAAGGATTGCATTCTTCGAGTTGTGCAACCATTCGCCCCCTTTTTTGTAAGAAATTAAATCATTTTATTGGGGGCTCATGCAACTCTTATCATGATCAATACATCTATTGTATGTAGACCACATTTGCACATTTGTAGCCATCATCATTCTCAAAACATTCTCCTTTTACTTAGCCCCCTGGTATCAGCTCCCCAAATTTCCCCTCCCTCCCCATGAACCCTTGATAATTTATAAATTATTATTATTTTGTCGTGTTGTACACTGTCCGATGCCTCCCTTTTCCCACTTCCCTGTTGCCTGTACGCCAGGGAGGAGGTTGTATGTAGATCCTTGTAATTGGTTCCCCTTGTCTACTCCACCTTCGCTCCATGCTCTCAGTATCACTACTCTCACCACTGGTCCTGAAGGGATCATCTATCCTGAATTCCCAATGTTTCCTGCTTCAGTGTAAATCCCCTGGTCTAGCTAGAATTCACCCCCTCCTTTTTTGAGTTTTTCTCCCCTATTGATATCGCTGCCCCTTCAGTCTCCTGTCTGATCCTTTGAGAGGGACGTTGTCAATCCGATCTCTATATAACCTGCCGTGCTCAAGGTAGAGAGTCTTTACTAGTGAATTGAAGGTATTGTATGGTCTACAAAGACAGTCCCAACTTCCATCGACAACGCCCTTCTCTGTAGTAGAATATCGGGCACTCTGTGCTGCTCCCCAAGTGCACACCTCTCAAGTGCATTGTTAACTTTGGGCAGCCTGAGAGTTTGGGTCTTGGTTTTCTTATTTGTAAATTGGGGATCTGCAATGGTAAGGAGAATTCAGTAAATTGACCCATGTAAGGCACTTGGAAGAGAGACTGGTACTTGATAAGCACTCATTTAGAGAGAGAGAGACTTTAGCTTAGGAGAGAGCACATGTGTACAATCAAGGAAAGCACAGATAGCGCACCGTGGAGGCAGGTTGAGGAGCAGACAGTGTTCCCACATCTCCATGTGAATTCTGCTGATAGCTGCATTGTTTCTTTAAGCAAATTATATTGTCTGAGTTTTGCTGCAGATAATAATATACATCTTTGATTCTAAGTAAGACTACATAAACATTTTCTTTTTCTTTTACATTTGTTCTTTTCTGAAATGGTGTCCTGGGTGGAGCAGGTTGTTAAGGGAAGATTGGAGGTTGCATCGGCACAGAGGCCGCATGGAAGCCAGAGAGAATCCTTAGGGAGCCCAGGGATCCGATCCTGTGGTACAGGAGGTCGCTGTGAGTCAGGGGGCCAACTCCACAGCAACTGACAGAAGCTTTGCTGGAATGGTCTGGGAGAGTGTTCCACAACTAAAGCTTTTGTTTAAGGTCTCTCCCTCACCCCCACCCACACTCCCTGAAAATTGGTTGTTAAGTTCTTGGAAGATTATAGATCCGGATGGATGGTACTTCTGACCTCACAAAACAATGCTGCAAGGATGCGATAAGATAATGTAGGTAAAAAGGTTACTATTATAAACCATAAACATTATTCACCAGTAAGATACCAGTTTCCAATTATAAGGCCACGGAAAAGCATATTACTGTATATGCTCAAGTATAAGCCAACCATACGTACTCAAGTAAAACTAGGTGCCTCAGCTTATATATTTGGGTAGGTATATAATGGAGTATATATGGTAATAGTTTGGGGTAGGAAAACGGACTCTGGACTCAGAGGAGTGTACTAATGTATGTTCCACTCTCAGGTAGCTTTTCTCCCTTGTGAAATTGGTCAATTTTTTTTGGGGGGGGGGCAATCACTTCTCTCCGGTGGTGGGAGTAGGAGGCCCAGCCCCACTGCTGGAAATGAACCTCCGTCCCAGTGGGCCGCAGTCCCGCACACAACCACTACGCCACCGGGGGTCAGCACTTGAAATTGGTTAATTTTTTTGTAGATTTTTTTTCCCTCTTGCACAACGGTAGGGCACAGGTATGAATTTTCACTCTGCAGATGATTTTTTCTTCCACCTTCCTCTGCTGGTAGGTGAACCTTCATTAGACTGAGCCTGGGTTGTCTCATTGGTGATGGCTTTAGCCATAAAGTGTTTAGGCCCAGTGATCCCATAAGGTGGATTCCATACTCTTGAATTGTGGTTCATACTATGTTCCTAACTGTCTGTACCCCACTTTCCTCATCTGTAAAACAAGAGCAGGTAACCTTGAAAGGCTCATCCAGCCCCATTTGCTTATTGTTCCCTAGGAATTTGTATCTGGGTTCTCCACATTGCTGACTGGGGATCGCTATAGAGCGACGAGGCTTTGGTCATTGATTCACCTTCTCTGTCCTTGTAGGGAACATCCCTGGCTCAGCAGTGCTGGTGTTTGATGTCCACGTGATTGACTTCCACAATCCCACGGACTCCATCAGCATCACCTCCCACTATAAGCCCTCCGACTGCTCAGTGCTGAGTAAGAAAGGGGATTACCTCAAGTATCACTACAATGCCTCCCTACTGGACGGGACTCTGCTGGACTCCACGTAAGGGTCCCTCGGGAGCAGTGTGGGAGCGGGGCGGGAAGCACTGATGTGTCCCCACAATTTTTCTCTTCTCATGAAGTGTTGGGTAAGAGCTTTTCTGGCCGTCATTCCTTCCCCCACTAGGAGGCGTAAGCCTTCACCCTTGCCCAGACCCGCTAGTTGAAGTTTCCTATTCATGGTTTTCCTCTGCTTCGGGCTGCGGCTCAGTCTGTGAAAATTGTGTTTCTGAAAAACGCATCTCTTCAAACAACTTACCTTTTAAAAAATGAACCCACAGAGACTCCAAGTTTCTGTTAAGAGTGAGGAAATCAAATAGAAACAGGTAGTGGTTATGATTCCACAACATGTGGAATATAATTCATGTCAATGAATTGTACACTTAAAAATTATTAAAACAGCAAATGTTTTGTTATATATCTATTTCTTAGTTAATTTTTACTTTTTATCAGAATCAATTGTTCCACTTCAATAACCTCAGAGCACCCTCCCAGCCCCGTGCTAAAATATATACATGTAGTCCTCAAATCCCACTATGCTAGTTTATGGAGAACCATACTTAAAACCATCCTTTTTTGCATATATCTTATCAGCAGTGATATGGACTGTATAGGTAGTGCATAATTGACTGTTGTTATCATCTTGTGCCAATCCTTGAAGACAAATACAGCCCAGCTTTATAAAGATACTGATTATAATAAGAGGTAGCAATGATGAAAACAAAAAAAGAAGGCATTTGAGTTTCGCCAAACCAATTTATGCTTTTCAAGAGTCCTTGGAATGGAGGAACTGTGTCATAAGTCAGAGACTGCCTGCAAAACATAAAATTTGCCATCAGAACCATTAAGAGGCAAAATCCAGTGGCATTCTTCACACTAACAATGATGTGCAACCATCAATTCAATTTGTTTCCAAAGCTTCTGCTCACCCCAAACAGAAACTGTATCCACTGAGAATTAACTCCCTATTTCCTCCCCATCTTCTCAGACCCTGACAGTCACCAATCCACCTCTACGTACTTATCTAATTCCAAATGTGTCCAAAGATGGGGTCATACAGGATACACCTTTTTGTCATAGCACATGGTTTTCAGGGTTCATTCACATTGAAGCATTTATTGAAACTTCATTCCCTTTTTAGAGTGGAATGGTTCATTATTCATTCATATCCCATTTTGTTTACTCGTTTTTTCATTAATAGACACTCGGCTTTTTTTATCTTTAGGCTCTTGAGTAATATTCTAATGAAAATCGGTGTACAAGTCCCTAACCCTTTTTATTGCCTGCATTTGTTATTTTTTGTTTCTATCTCCATTACTGATCTGAATATTTTGAAGGACCCCGAACGTATTTATTCATACATTTATTCCCTACACTTAGCATCGAGTATAAAACAAAGGGAACATTTTGTAAATGTTAACTGGTTGAACCACATCCACTAAGAATCAAGCATTTAAACTATGAGATAAAAGAAGCTTGCTTTTATGAATCTGAATCTTCAAACGTGCCGACAAATTTATGAAATAGTATTTTTGTTGGGTAAGAACCCTTCTCAGGCTTTCTTTGTTTTACTATATAACCTCCCATTTTTGTGGTGTGGTGGTTACGATGCTGGACTGCTCACTGCACCGTCAGGGCTCAGCACTCACCAGCGGCACCCTGGAGCAAGGTGGGCAGTCTGCTGCCCTAAAGATCCCAGCCGTGGATACAGTTGTACTCTGCCCTAGAATGCCACTCTGAGTCGGAATCAGTGGTAACCGGTGTGTGTGTGTGTGTGTGTGTGTGTGTGTGAGATAGCAAATCTTGCGGTGAAATCCCAGTCACTGGTTATTGGAAACATGTGGGCGGTGGTGGGGAAGAAGCGTGATTGAGAGTGGTTTCGAGGGTCCCGTGAGCTCGGTCTTGTGAAAAGAGTGCAAACACTTCCAACTCTCGCGGACGTCCATGGTTTGCTGACATTGTCACTGCTCCAAGTATTGTTGCCAGTGGCGCTCACGGCTGTTATCAAGGGGATAACAAGGGATATCAAGGTCGTGTGGCAGGAAAGCCCAAAGACACTCCTACCCACTGGACTTCAGAAATGCTTTGCTTGGGGAATGTGTGTGTGTGTGTGTGTGTGTGTGTGTGTGTGTTGCATCCACAGCACTTTTCATTGTAAAAAGGGTGCGCTGTGTAACGCATCGGTCAGCACAGCATCCAGGAGCCAAGTGACGCTGGTCTCCTTCCTCAGCGCCGGGGCCGCGCTTTGAACTCCCAGAGTCATGGGCCCGACATGTAAACTGGCATTGCGCAGGGCACCCCTATTGATTCTTCCGAATAATGACCTGCGGAAGAGCCTGTGGCCCCGCGGATAATGCATCATAGAGTGGCCTGTGCTCTGGGGCTGAGGATGGACAGGCACTTGGGCTGGAAGCCAGAGAGGGTGGGTGCCAACCAGGAAGCAGGAAGCCGGAAGCTGGGAAGAGCACAGGAGGAAGAAGGAGAGAATGTGTGGGGAGAAAAACTGCCAGATCGATCCATAAAAATAGATGGAGGTTGTGCGCGGGACTGCGGTCCACTGGGACGGAGGTTCAATTCCAGCAGTGGGGCTGGGCCTCCTACTCCCACCGCCGGAGAGCAGTGATGCCCCCCCCCCCCCAAATAGATGGAGGACGCCTGCAGAAGAACAGATAGTGATGCTTTCCGCAAGGAGACATACACAGAAACTTTTTGCATAGAGGTCTTTCTGTGTGTTTACACTGGTCCGGGGAAGGAGAAATAAATGATTTGGTAGCTAAGTGAGTTCTTGACTATTAAGTAAGACTGAAACTCACTGGTCCCAAGGGAAGGTCCTGGTGGCCAGTGCCTGGACCCAAGCTGTGTGAGGGCCTCTGTTCTGCAGACAAAGCCAGGATTGTGTGTGGGGAGGGACAAAGGGGGGCGCCCGCTTTCGGGCACTGGCCACAGAGACACCCTGTGCCAGGGCTGGCTTTATTTGCGTTGTGCCCCAGGTAGGACAGATGCAAACCTCGTTTGGTTTGCTGTCCCCAAAAAACCAGCCAGGCCCTGGGAAGCAGCTTTGGGAGGAAAAGAAATCCAGTGTTAGGGAAGGCTGGGCAGGAAAGTAACCCACAGGACCGGTCACTTTCATCTCTTGCCATTTCCCAGTGAGTGGACCTCAGGGCTCCACACACCATGGGACCTTTTTTGGACATTGACTACGTTTGTGGGTTCCCCTTCCAAAACGATAGGGATGCTCGAGATTTACTTTCAGTAGTGACTGAGTTGTCAGAGTCCGGGACCCTTGGGGACCATAGACATCAGGAATGGTGGAAACTCAGTGGTTTCCCCAGAGGCAAAGGTTGCTACAAGGATCCGATACCTTCTTGGTCATCCCTTTATGACACTCGCTCTGCGCTCGATGTCATGATAGTGGGTCGTTGTATCGCTGACCCTTCAGAACACTGTGGTGAACAAGCTCTATGATTTCCGCTTTACGGATGAGGAATCTGAAGCCAAAACCCAGGCCAATGTTGGGTCACCCACAGTAAGCAAGGTAAGCATGAGCCAAGGTGTACTTACCTATGTGAGTCAACCCGTCCACGTTTTTTTTTTTTTTTTTTCACTCCATAAAAGATTCTCCTAAGTAAGGCTGATACCTGGTTTTCCCCCTAGGAAACCCACAGCACCGTCCTACAAAATCAAGACTTCTTCAAATCTAACATCCCTGGCAGGGACAGACGATCCAGTAAGGGAGGGAGTAAGCACAGGCGTACTTGAGTTTACTTACTGATCTGTAGTGGACAGTTACAGGCATTTTCTACCCATGTGAAAATGTTCACCACAGATAAGAACATAGCACATATGGACCGGTGCTAACCTGGCTTATTGAGTGCTGTACCCCTGACCCAGCCTCTACATTGTAACAATCCCTGTGAAAATCCCTAACCAGAATGTTGAGTAAATTAATCTCTGAAACAAACTCAGAATTTATAAAAACCAGTACAAAAAAAGCATTCCAACCAATATCGTTGAAGAACAGGTTACCAGCGTGATGCCACATTCCCACTGAATACTTCATTGTATGTATTTTATGTAAAAACAGACATTCTCCTATGGTGTTCTGTCAATGTGTCGTATGGTGGTGAGTTGAGAGGGTCTGTGATGCTCAGAGCCATGCCACTGTTACTTCAAATACCCGCGGGGTCACTCATAATGGATGGGGTCGCTCGTAGAGGATTGTCCAGAACCAAAACAGATGAGGAAGAAAGGCCTGGTGAACTGCTTTAAAAAAGATCAACCTTTTAAAACCCAAACATAACTCAATATAACCATTAAACTCAGGAGGTTACGTCACTGTTGGGTGCTATAGAGCCCTTTTTAAGGCACACCAGGATGAAGCCCTGTCTTCATCCTGTAAGGATTGTACCACCCTTACAGTGATTGTTATCTGTGAGACCACGATTGCAGCCATGGAGTGAGTACAAGTGAGTCCACCTCTTTAAGAATCTTCCTCTTTTTTGGCTTGAAACTCATCGAGGGGTTTCCTCTACTTTTCTGCCCCCTCCAAAGACTAATCTCTCCGGATCACATTTCTGAAGTATGTGAGATGATGGTTTGCTATCTTGCTTCTAGGAGCACGCTGGCTGATTTGTTCATTTCTCTGGCAGTATATGCAATATATAATAATCTTTACCAACACTATAATCCAAATGCCGCAGTGTTTCTTCAGCCTTCTTATTCAGTGTCCTGCTTTTAAAGGCATAGGAGGTGATGGACAATACCTTGTGTGCTATAGCCATGAGCATCTTTGTCCTCAACATGATGGTTTTGCCCTTTAAGACTTTAAAGAGGTCCTATATAGTAGCTTTGTTCAGTGCAATATGTCATTTGATTTCTTGAGCATTGATTGTGGAACCAGATACAATTAGATCCTTAAAAACTTCATTTTTTCCCCTCTGTTTATTGTCCAGCACTACCACCTAATCCTCAAACTCTACTCAAGTTTTGTCAAATATCTCCCCATGAAGTCCTTTACAGAAAAGGATCCTACTCCATTCTGCCCTCACACACTGGACCTTGGACCTTTTTTTTGACTTTCATGACCTGACTCCTTGGAAAAGGATAGGCTGATTATTGTACATCATTCCTCGTTACGCATCATGGCAGAAATGCCATAGCACGGCCCTTATGTTCTTTTCATGAGCCTACTCTCAAGCCCTGCTGGGCTGGTGACCTAATTGGAAAGTCTTCTGTTTCATTTCCAGGTGGAATTTAGGCAAAACGTATAATATCGTCTTGGGGTCTGGACAAGTAGTGTTGGGAATGGATATGGGTCTCAGAGAGATGTGCGTTGGAGAGAAACGGACAGTGATCATTCCGCCCCATCTGGGCTATGGGGAGGCTGGAGTAGGTGAGTAAGTGGCGGGACCCACAGTGTTGGGACACTCACCATGTGAATTTTGTCCTTTTTGAGAGTGCCCAATTTACAGCCACAATGCATTTGTTTATGTCATTTCAAACCAACCAAGTTTATAGTTTTAGCTATTTCACATTTTTGTAGAAAAACTCCAGTGAATTCTGAGTACCCCCAATAATGCTCCCCACCCCCCTCTTGAGAAAGGAGAGACTTTGGTGGAAGAACCTGGGACCTTTGAGCCCCTGTCTGGGGGGAGGTTTTAGGTGAGTCTGCAAGGAGTAGCCAAGCACGTCCCTCCGAGCTGCCTCCTGGGAGAGAAGGCTACCCAGGCCTCTGCTGTGTCCTTCTCCTGGACCAGTGAGCTCCCCAACAAAAGTATTTTTTATACTCTTTAAAAGAAAATCTTTTACTTAAGATTCTTTTAATATTTTTAGAACTAACAGTTTGTAGTTGCTCTGGACATGGTGACTCTGCCTTGATACTGTTACCAAGGTCAGGGTGAACCCTTCCCGGGGAATGGCAGAAGCTCTTCTTTTCGGCTACTGCTCCAGAGGTGGAGACAGAGGAAAGGGCTAGCTGATGAAGGAAACTGGCACTTGGGACTGCCTCTTCCCAAGTCACTGTAAAAAGCAATACGTGCGCCCCCTGCAAATCCCAAACGAAACCTATTAAAAATCATGCTCTGTGTCCTTTAAGATTTTTTCTTTGGTTTCTATTTATGACCATATAATAAAAATACAAAAATAGAAATGATAAGTGTAGTTTATATTACATAAATGTGATAAGTTACTATTTATAACATTGTAAATACATTTATATTCTAAACATGAGTATGGTCATTTGCTTGTATGATATGATTTTTAATGAATCTGATCATTTATATTATAAATTCAAATAAGTACCAATATTACAATTTATGTTATAAATATAAACTATATTGTAAATATGAACATAAATATAAAAAGTCTGTTTCCACAAAGAGTGACAGCCTCAGTAACGTTATATAGTAGTTCTCTTATACCTGTAGGGTCAGTATGAGTCAGAATTTACTCGATGGCTTGGGTTTAATTTGGTTCTATTGTAAATAATGATAATTTATTATATGTGATTATATAGGCTATAATATAATTAAAATATAAACTTAATATCAATTACACTTTCATATTCACATACATATATAACTTCTTTTGTATCCTACTGTATAGAAGGGAGCTTCAAAAATTTGTGGGAAAGTTCTATTACTTTTTATTCCATTTTCCATGAACTTTTTTTTTGGGGGGGGGGCATCACTGCTCTCTGGTGGGAGTGGGAGGCCCAGCCTTGCTCCTGGAGAGCTGCAGCTGGATTTGAACCACCAAGCCAGTGGGCCACAGTCCCACACTACTCAACCTTATGCCACTGGGCCCATCCATGAACTGTTTTAATGGCCCTCCTATATGGATCTCTACTTTGCCATGTCTTGAGTCAGCCTTTTCAGGTACCATTCTTAAAGTTCTGCTGTGAGATTTTTTTTTTTGAGATTTTTTAAGTAGTTTTACCATTGTAGTCCATCCTATGATTTTCAGGCTGTTTTCATTAAGACATATGGCAAAGGATATAGTCTACCTCCTCAGTTTATACTACATAAAAGCAGACACTTAATATGTATGGGGGAGTGTGTAAACAAAACTTGTGGAAAAATTCCCAGTTTCTTTTCATTCCATTTCCCCACACCCTTGTTAAATCTCCCTTGTATAACAAACCACGGCTTTTGGCCAGTTCCTTCTGATTCAAGCATGACCAACGAAGTGAATTCATAATGGCTCGAATTTGAATTTGGGTGTGCTGGAATGAGCATCACAAGGGGAGAAATTACAGATCAACAGCCTGCAAGCAACGGAATCTCCCTCTTAGAAAACAAAAGTTGTATGCATTTTGCATCACACCTAAATCTCTGGACAGGCAGAGTCAGAAACAACTGTGCCCAGATCAAAGACGGGAGCCAGCTGTGCTGCTTCCAATCTATTTCACTCTCATAGTCCTGGCAATGATGCAGTCTCCCCTATCAGGCTCCTAATAGGGCTCACACGTCTTCTAAATCTTCCATTCTAGGATCTCAGCTTGGGATTTTTCCTGTTCAGGTCATCCTACTGTGTTACCCACATTTGACAAATTCACGTCTATGTTAATTTCACTGCATTGGCCAGGACTGAAAAAATCCATGTGAACCAGTCCAAAGTCCTGACATGGCCACCTACAGTTTTATATAGAGAGTGAAACAAGCATTTCCTGAAAGGATACCCGCCCTTTCTCTGTGCAGCACACGCACAGAGTCCTTAGCCACTTCTCAATTGATTTCACGCTCAATGAATCAGTGTTTGCCTTCACAAAATGTCCTTGCCTTCGTAAGAAACAGCGTCCTGGGTTGTGGCGTGGTTGGTGGCGACGGTCTGACCACTATGCTGTGAATGCTGACACTGTTTCTCCCACCTGCCCTCTTCCTCCTCTGATGTGTCAGATGGAGAAGTGCCCGGCAGTGCCGTGCTGGTGTTTGACATCGAGCTGCTGGAGCTGGTGGCAGGCCTGCCTGACGGATACATGTTCATATGGAACGACGAGGTGTCACCCAACCTCTTTGAAGAAATTGACAAGGATGGCAACGGAGAAGTTCTCCTGGAAGAGGTAATTGTCCTGTGAAGAAAAGTGGGACTGAAAGAGTCCAGGGAGCTCTCCTCTATTGAGCCAGGAGGCCTGGTGGCAATGTGAAGTCACTCAGAGAGAATGAGGAAGGCAGCAAACCCAAATTGTGACTGTGACAAACAGCACTGTAGCACTGAGCCTCGGACAGGGGGAGAGATTAGACTCCGTTCCGAGGTGCTGGTGCCCACTGAAAGCCTGCACTCAGCTAAGGACTGGCCCAGGTAGTATTGTGTTCAGACTGCCCAACTATAGATCACCTCTCTTTTTCAAAAGAAGTAACTGCACAGGGAATGGCACCGAGCTACCCTGCGGTATGAGCCTGGGTACACCGCCTTTGATCATCTAGGGTCATGTCGTTTCCTTTGCACTGCATGCCTCTTCACGACATCGGGCAATGCAGCATTGTGTCCAGACAGCCCTGGTGTATGCCAGCCTCTGTTACACCTCCGCTCATTCAGGGTCATCTCCTCAGTCTTCTTTCCTTTCTTTTTATTGGGGGCTTGTTCAACTCTTATCACAATCCAGACACCCATCCATGTGTCAAGCACATTTGTTCATTTGTTGCCATCATCATTCTCAAAACATTTGCTTTCTACTTAAGCCCCGGGTATCAGCTTCTCATTTTTCCCATCCCTCCCCCACCCTTCCTTCCTCATGAACTCTTGATTATTTATAAAATATTATTATGTTTTCATGTCTTACACTGACTGATGTTTCCCTTCACCCACTTTTCTGTTGTCCATCCGCCTGGGAGGGGGTTATATATAGATCATTGTGATTGATTCCTCCTTTCTCCCCCATCTTCCCCTTATCCTCCTCATATGGCTACTTTCAATATTAGTCTTGAGGGGTGATCTGTCCCTAGATTCCCAGTTCTTATTTGTACCCGTGTACATGCTCTAGTCTAGCCATATTTGTAAGGTAGAATTGGGGGTCACGATATGCTGGGGAGGAAGCATTAAAAAATTAGAAAAAAGTTGAGTTTCAATGGTGTTATACTGCACCCTGACTGGCTCATCTCCTCCTTGTAACCCTTCTGTCAGAGGATGTCCAATTGCCTACAGTTGGGCTTTGTGTCTCCACTCTGAACTCCACCCTCATTCACAGTGATGTGATTTTTTTTTTTTGTTCTGGGTTTTTGATGCCTGATACCTGATCTTATCAATACCTCATGATCACACAGGCTGCTGTGCTTCTTCCAGGAGGGCTAGGAGGGACAAGGGAACAACAAGTGATCCAAGCCAGTGGCTAAGAGGGTGTAGGAAGTCTGGTATGGCTTGATCAAGGGCAGTGTAACACCCCCTCCCCTTAACCCCTCTCTCCCGAGCTCCCCACACAGCCTCATCCTCCCCTTGCAGTTCTGTGGATATGCCAGGGATCTGTCTACCTCGGGTCTTTGCACTGGTTGTATTCTCTGCTCAGCAAATGGGTCCCTTTGATTAACTACATGACTCCTTCTCACACATCCTCAAACCTTTTAACAAATGTCCTCTTTTCATTGAGGTTTTACCCTGAACTCAGTGCTTCAACCCAGTCCCTTGCTGTGCTCTTGGTCTTCCTACACGATAGCCTGACTTTCTATGCTCTGAAGTGTTTCCCTTTCCGACATAGCATGCCAGAGGGCTCTAAACATTCTTGGGAGAATCCTGTGATCTTAAAAAAATTAGTGTTTTCAATGGACATTTGCATAACAGATTAAGTTGCCATTAAACATTTTCTATGCAACTAAATTCCATGACCTTTTCATTGTGTTTTTCTGCAAACACTTGGAAGTTGTGCATTACAAGGGCAGGGTGCTGTGTTATGTGTTTATGGATGCAGCTATCCCAACCACCTCTGACCCTTGGTGCTTGGTGGATAGCAGGCACGCCATAGGTTTTTATTGTGTTTATAAATGAATACTGTGTGACTCCAGCAGTGTTACAAGAAGGCAGAATGGTTATCAGGTCAGACCCAGGTGGGTAATTAAATAAGGGTGGGGAGAGATGAGCAGCTCAGACAGTTGCTATCAGTGGACTATCTGGAACCTACAGGCTCCAGAAGTTTTGACCCTGCACATGGTGACAGAAAGTCCCTGGAGGTGCGAACAGTTAATGTGCTTGGTTGCCAGACTCCAGCTCAGAGGCTAGAATCCCCCTGGAGGGGTCTCACAAGAGAGAGCTGGGGGTTCGCACCCCAGAAACCAGCCTCTGAAAACCCCATTAGCACCTTTCCACTCGCACACCTGTGGCGTCGCCAGGAGCCGGTTGACCCAACCTCAATGGCATGATACACGATGGAGAAAAGCCCAAGATTGTGTCTGTTCTGAGTCCCAGCATATGAAAATCATCACTTATTATTTATCAAAGGTTCATGAGGGAGAGGGAGGGAAAAGGAGCTGATACCAGCGGCTGACGTAGAAAGAAAATGTTTGAAAAGGATGATGGCAATATATGTACTGTGCTTGACACAATGGCAGTATGGATGGTGATAAGAGCTGTAGGAGCCCCCAGTGAAATGATAAAGGAAAAAGAAAATGACAGTGGCAAAATATGTACAAGTTTGCTTGATATCATTGATTCATGGATTGTTATAATATCTGTAAGAGCCCCCAATAAAATGATTTGATTAAATAAATAGAATTATCAAGATAAAATTTTTTCCCCAATGATTTTATTGGGGGCTCTTACAGCTCTTATAACATTCAATACATCATCTGTATCAAACACATCCACACACATGCCGCCATATTCATTTTCAAATATTTTCTACTTGACCCCCTGGTATAAGCTCCTCTTACCACCACCACCCTCCTTTTTTTAAAATAATTCATTATATTGGGGATAAATATTTCTTAAAGAGATAAAAAGATATATGTAGCACTGTTAAAAAATAAAAGGGGGGTGGTGTCTGGGGGCTACGGAACCAGATCGTGTCTGTTGCGTTGGTTGAGATCGCAAATCCAGCCCGCTGCACCTGGGCCCCAGGCCCGCCTCCGGCGCCTGTGCGTACCTCACGTTGTGCTGTTGGCTCTCTCCGCAGTTCTCCGAGTACATCCATGCCCAGGTGGCATCCGGGAAAGGCAAGCTTGCCCCTGGCTTTGATGCCAACATGATCGTGGACAACATGTTCACCAACCAGGACCGGAATGGAGATGGCAAGGTCACGGTGGAGGAATTCAAACTCAAAGACCAGGAGACCAAACACGACGAGCTCTAAGTTCCACGCAGGCCTGTGGTGCCCTGCCACCCGGTGGACGTTCCCAGGGCAGAGGGAGGGGCTCTCAGTGGGCGCATCAGTAGCAAGCAAGCAGGTAGGGGTCCCCCGGTACCTGCTGCATACAGTGGGGTAGTCCACGTGGTGAGACTAGGCCACCTGCCAGTCATAATAAGCAAATCCAATTTGAAGTGCCTTAGCGGGGGATTTGTCAGGTATGGAAAAGGCCTCGTGGCCATGAGTCTTCTGGGTCACTTTGTGAGTTAAAGGAAAGCAGAATTATAACCATTTTGGATGGGACAGAAGGAGGAAATGGCCAGGATATTTATGTAAAGACAGTACCTTTAAAAAACAAAAATCGAACTTGTTAGTATTTTTAATTCTCCAGATGGGCAAGGATGATTCAAGGCCGTTTTGGCACGATTCCCCCAAAGCAACAGCAGCCTTTGTTCCTGACCTGGTGCCGCCTGGTCTCCCTTTTCCAGTGGCGCCTCTCCCTTGGCGGTCCTCCGATGGGCTCATAGGAAGGCTTTGCTGTCAGGAAGAAGCTCCTGTACAGAAAACCAGGGAGAAAACCGAAGGCCTTGGACCTTCGCAGAGAATTTGATTCTGCAGCTGCCAGTTGGATGTCACAGGGCGCTTTCCTATTCGTTTCCCTGGGTCCTGTAGGACCCGCAGAGAGCCCTGTGAGAGAGCAGCATGGTCAGTCCGCAA
This sequence comes from Nesogale talazaci, assembly GCA_004026705.1. NCBI lineage: Eukaryota > Metazoa > Chordata > Mammalia > Afrosoricida > Tenrecidae > Nesogale > Nesogale talazaci. The sequence continues at coordinate 92,264 of PVJH01006670.1, forward strand.
AGGCTTGCTCTCTGCGAGCCGGTGGGTTCCTGAGGCTCCATCACGGGGCAAGTTTCTGCTCTTCCTTTGTGACCTGGGTTAGGGGATTAGGCTGTGACCTTTCTCTGTCACAGGAAGGCAACAGCCAACCATGCCTGCCTGCTCCCACTATGCTGCCTCTTGGCCCTTGCCCCGCAGTTTCCCCTGACGTCATTGAGGACTTTTCCTTTTCAAAAATGGCTTTCTTTGACTAATTTAAATGATTTTGTACTGATGCCACCCTGCGAATGCTGTGCACTCATCCCATGAGGGAAAAAAACATTGGGGAATGGATTTTTTTTTCTGATATAAAATGTTGAATTCTGCCATCTGGCTTGTTGGTGCTTTATTTGAAGGTCGGGAGCATCCCACGAAGAGACATCATGCAGACACACACACACACACACACACACACACACGGAAACCTGACGGGCTGCACTGAGCTGAATTGGGAGCAGTGCACTGGACTGCACATGGGGGAGTGTATGGGTCAGAGACCTGGAAGGAAACAGAAGGGAGGTCCAAAAAAACCCAATGAAAGGACAATTTACAGAGATGTAGGCCGGTTTAATCATCAGGGACCAGCGATAGAGATGCTGGCCAGCCACGGTCAGAAGTTGTTACTCTCCAGAGCCTCATGGAGGGTGGAGAAGGAGATCAAATGAGTGACAGGAGCATGGTGTGAGCACATGGCCCTGTGTGAGCCTAGTAAGGGCACAGCAGAGTTCTGAAGCAGGGAAGGTGGAGTGGGGCTGGGAACAACACCCCATCCTTCCTGTCCTCCTACCGTAACCACTACCACGGGCTCCTCGGGGCTCAAGTGACTGAAGGAAAGCCATGCATGGATGCAGTTCTCAGAGGTCAGTCTGTGGGGCACCAAGGTGGAGAGTGACTCTGAGGTAGGAGCTAAAGTGGGAGCAATTAGAGAACTGGCACAGGAGGGTGTAGGGAATAGATAGCTCTGCCTTAACCAAGCTAGATACAGAGACCTGTACGATCACGTAGCCATTCAATTGTGGTCAAGTCGCTTCTGATTCATGGCAATCAGAACTGTGTGTCAGAGTAGAACTGTGCTTCATAGGGTTTGTCTCTGCTGATTTGGGGGACGTAGATCATCAGACTTACTAAAGCACCTTGAATTTTCAACCTTTCAGTTAGCAGCAGCAGCGAACACCTTACACACACACACACACACACACACACACACACACCTAATGGATAAACAGCTTGCTGCTGATTTAAAAGTTGGCAATTCCCAAGGGGATAATTTACTGTGTTCCCTGATATGAAATGATAACGATGTTGCTAAAGTAAACCACAGTAAGATATATCAATGGATTTGGGGTTCTCACTCCATTCTAGCCTTACCTTAAGAACAATTAGTTCTTATGGCATGGCCCTACTTGATGCTCTCGTGAAGTGATCACTGAAGATACGAGTGCTACAGCGAGGTGAAGAAACCAGGTGGGGGCTGAGCCCCGGTGGCGTAGTGGTTGTGCGCGGGACTGTGGCCCACTGGGATGGAGGTTCGATTCCAGCTCCACGGAGCAAAGGCTGGGGCCTTCTACTCCCACCACCTGAGGGCAGTGATGCCCAACAACAACAACAAAAAAGAAACCAGATGGTGCATGGCTACCAGCAAGGATCGTGTCTGTGGTCTTAAAGGTGTGTCTTAACAAGCAGTGAGGCATTCACTAAGTCCGCATGGAAGGAACCAGCAGCCTATGTGATACAAGGATGGTACATGGTAAAATCCAAATTTGAAGGAAGAATATTGTGCTACATTGTGAACACACAGTTTGCAGAAAGGTGAAGCCCTCAAACCATGGTTCATGGGTCTGAATAGCTTTCCTACAAGAGAGCCTTGCGGAGTCGATTATGACAGTCACAGTCAGATTAAAATGTCATATCATTTGATCTCCCTTTTAATCCATTTAAGAGGTTTTATTATTGATTGAGGTTTTCCTAAGTTCTGTCTAGTCCTTTGGGGGTTTTGTTTGTTTGTTTGCTATTGTTTGTATTTTGTTTGATTTCTGTCTATGAAATTCAGGTCCGGGAAACCTGTAGAGAGAGTAACTGGATAAATGATGATATCATGGGGTGGCAGGGGAAGATGGTGGGGGACAGGCGGGGAGGGATGGAAACACCACAAGAAGAAAACGTTCTGAAATTGATTGTGGGAATGATTTACAAATCTTCTTAATAGGATCAAATGATCAAGTTACACAATACATGAAATGTATGCCAATAAAGCTAGTTTTTTAAAAAAAATACCCAGAATGCAGAAGAGACTGAGAAGGAGGACACAGAATGGAAATGGTAAACACATGGTGGAATCCGGAAGAGTGCTTTTACCTCGTGGGGATAGTAGTCAATGTCGCAGTCCAAAATGCATAATAATTGTTGAGTGGAAAACTCATTATCTATGTAAATTTCCACCCAAATTCACCCCGGAACTCCAAGGAAGAAAGGCCTGGAAATCTCTTGCAAAGACTCTAACTTAGAAAACTCTATAGAGGCAGTTCTACTTTGCAGTTAAGTAGGCACACAAACTTGTAATTAAATGCAAATATTCTTGTTTTTTCTTTGCAGAAGCAATGACTTCAGGGACCCCATGGGCTCTAGGAAATCCAAGACATGCCCCTCCTTTCCTGGCTGCAGCTTCCCTGTAGCCCATCCAGGTCAGCCAACCGAGCTCCATGGGGCACCTTCCTGCTACTCACAGAGATGAGCCCAGGTGAAGCTTAAGAGTGATGGGGAGAAGCAAGCGCTTCCTACTTGGCTTAGTGAAAGAGTCAGATTATGAGAGGGGACATATGACTGGTGGGAGGGAATCAGGATAGTTAATGAGACAAAGAAGAGAAAGAGTGACTGATAGCCTGGGTAGAATAGAGAAATGAATTCATTGACACTCCTATATGCGTAAGAAAGATTTATATAAAGAGTACCATATATACTCTATTATAAGCCAACCTGAATATCAGCCGAGGCACCTAATTTTAACCACAGGAACTGCATAAAAATATAATTTATAGATTGTCGAAGGTTTATAAGGGGGGTGAGCAGGGAGGGAAGGGGAAAATGAGCTGATACCAAGGGTTCAAGAAGAAGCAGACATTTTGAGAATGAGGATGGCAACAAATGTATAAATATGACACAATAGATGGATGTATGGATTGCAATAAGAGTTGTATGTGCACATCCTCCAAAAAGATGTAAATACCGACACAAAGTATGAATGTATATATTGTGATTAGAGCTGTATGAGTCCCCAATGACTTTTAATGTACTGAAAAACTCAACTTATACATGGGTATATATGGTAATTGTGTATTAAGAAAATATCCAGGCTTGATCCAGATCGTGTTCATAAGTCCAATATTAGCCCACATGTTTCATACCAGTCCATAAATTCCTCTTCAGACTTATGCAATACATGCAATGATGTTGAATGCAGGAAGATCAGACGCCAGGGGGTGGGAAATCTTATGGATCCAGTGGCAGTGGAAGCATCTCAGCACTGGCGTGGCTCTCCAAGTAGTTCCTCCAGCTCCAGGACTTTGGATCCATCAGTGTAGCTCCATGTGGCTTGTCAGCAGGAAGACAAAGCAGAAAGTATGGGTCTAGCCTCTCGCAAGTTATTTATCTCTGTAGCACCTCCAAATGAGGTCATCAAACTGGGACCTGACAGACTGAACTCCAAGCCTTCACTCTTAATAGTCACAAGTTGACACTAGATTTTGTGACAGATTGTGGAGATGGCATTTACCCCAAGGACACATGGGCATAAAGTAAGATCATCAACCACAGGGTCACCATGGATCTCCCATTGTTATCATTTGTGTGCTTCAAAAAGATATTGTTACAGAATGAATTGTGTCCTCCAGAAATGTGTCACATTAGTGGGGCCATGATTCTCAGTATCATTGAGATCTGAGGTAATTATCCTGCGTGTCATACATCCTCACCTCTGTGTTGTTAATACCATGACTTTACTGTCAGTTTCTCACACCGTGGTGCTTGTGTGTTGCTCTAACAATGAAAGCTATTTCACTCGTACTTCAAATACCAGCAGGGTCATCCAAGTAAACAGGTTTCGGCAGAGCTTCCAGAAGATCAGAACACTTTGCCTTAGCTAAATCTGTTGCACAAGACCCATTAAAAGTGTTGAAAAGCAAGAATGTTACTTTGAGAAGAACAAACAAATCTGTCTTGGAGACGTGGTGCCAGAATGCTCCTTCAAGGCAAGGATGACTAGACTTTGTGTCTTATACTTTCAGAAGAGACTAGTCATGGGAAAAGATGTCATGCTTGGTGAAATAGAGGGGCAGGGGAGAAGGCGAAGACCTTCGGTGAGATAGATTGACCCAGGGACTGTCACGGGTTCACATGTAACAGTGATTGTAAGGGTGGTGCGGGGGCAGGTCGGGTTTGGCTCTATTTCTATGAGTAGGAACCCACTTCATGTCACCGGAGAACAACAGCATCTATGAAATCACTGTTCCCATTTTGCACCTGTAAAGCTGAGCCTCAATCAGGGTGCAGTATAACACCGGTGAAGCATAATAACATTCCTCTGTTTATTTAATGCTTCCCCCCTGCCCCCCTCGCCACGTCCCACTATCATGACCCCAATCCTACCCTACAATTCTGGCTAAACCAGAGCGTGTACACTGGTACAGAGAAGAGCTGGAGACACAGGGAACCCAGAACACATAAAGCCCTCAGGACCAATACTGAGAGTAGTGATGCCAGAAGGGGAAGGGGAAGGAGGGGGAGTTGGAAGGGGAGCCAATTACAATGATCTATATTATAACCCTCTCCCAGGGTGATGGACAACAGAAAAATGGGTGAAGGGAGACAGTGGTCAGTATAAGACAGGAAAAAAAAATTTTGTTCTAAATTCAAGAGTTCATGAGGAAGGGATGGGGCGGGGCGGGGGCGGTAATCGACTGATACCAAGGTTTCAAGCAGAAAGAAAATGTTTCGGTAATGATGGCAACAGATGTACAAAAGTACTTGACACAATGGATGGATGGGTGAATTATGATAAGAGCTGTAGGAGCCCCCAGTAAAATGATTTTTGAAAAGAGGCAACCTAATTCTGTAAATTGGATTGCCTCATTAACATAATATCATTAGGTATCATCGAATCAGTGACGACTCATCGGGACTCTGTGTGCATCAGAACGAAACACTGCCCGCTCCCGCGCCATCTCCACAATTGGGTAATGCTTGCAGCTACGGTGCCAAGGCCCCTCGTTGAAGGGCCTTCCTCTTTCCCAGTGCTTATCTACCTTACCAAGTATTAACATGCCCTAATACATAGCCAAAGTACAGGAGAAGAAGCCTAGCCTCCTTCTTCCTAAGGAGCGTTTTGGCTATAATTCTTCCAAGAAAGATTTGTTTTCCTGGTAGTCCACAGTGTTTCAACATTCTTTGCTAACAGCATAATTCAAATGCATTCTTATCCAGTCTTCCGTGTATGTGTGTGTGTGTAGGTAGACAAACAGAGAGTGATTGATTGATTTATATCAAGACCATGGTTTTGAAATTGGCAAGCCCAAGTGTAAGAAGGTTCCAACTCTCTGAGCCAGATGTTGGGTGGGAGCCTTCTAATTGGAGGAGGTTCAGGAGAGGCAGGAAGACCACAGGCCCGTAACTACAGAAATGGATGAATACAGGGTCAGCAGGCCAGATGACAAGTCGCTGATGATGGCGAGGATTGGCAGACAACATGGCAGACCATTGGCTCAAGTCCAAAGAACCAGATGTTGTTAAGTCAGATACAAGACACAGAGGCAGCAAAAAAACTATTTTCCCCACTGCATCCCTTATTTGAAGGAGGCCACGCCCCAAGGAAACGTCCTTTTAATTATTTCATGGCGATAACCTGTGTCAGGGTGTTGCATTTCACCTTCTTCTTATTCCCAGTATGGAGACTTACAACTGATTGTCTGTGACTAGGTTGCGCTGGATCAGGCCATGGGGAATTGCTAGGTATTCACTGCCCGATGCAACCACGTTGACACAAAACCTCAACTATCCCACACAGTGCACCTTAGTCCTCAGATATTTATGCTCTTAACACTGTAAAGAAGAAGTCTTAAACAGCAGATTTCCCCCCATACAATATGTTATTTGACTTCTTGATCACTGCTTCCATGAACACTGATTGTGGATGCAAGCAAAGTGAAACCCTTGACAACTTCAATCTTTCCTCCATTTATCAGGACACTGCCGACTAGTGCAGGTGTGAGTGAGGACTGAGGCTGTCTTGACCTTGAGCTGTAATCCTTACTGAGGGCTGCAGCAAGTGCGTCAAGTCCTCCTCACTTATAGCAAGCAAGGTTGCATCATATAGTACAGGTCATTAATAAGCCTTCTGCCGATCCTGATGCTACATTTCCCTTCAGAGAGCCCAGCTTCTTGAATGATTTGCTCAGCATACAGATTTGACAAGTGTGGTGAGAGGATTCGTGAAAAGATGAGTGCATTACACAGAGTTGTTCAATTTTTTTTCTTTAGGGGGGGCATCACTGCCCTCTGGTGGGAGTAGGAGGCCCAGCCTTGCTCCTGCAGAGCTGCTGCTGGATTTGAACCGCCAACCCAGTGGGCTGCAGTCCCACACACAACCACTATGCCATCAGGGCTCAGCCCGAGTTGTTCAATTTTTACCACAATCAATTTTAGAACATTTTCTTTTTTTCCCTCACTCCTTGTTATTCATGCTTTTTTTTTCCATTTTGGCAAAAATACAACAAAACATTCACTAATTCAACAACTTCTATATATATAATTAGTGCCATTGGTTATACTTTTTGTGTTGTACAATCATTATCGTTATCCTTCTTCAAATTGTTCCACCACTATTAAAGTGAATTCAATGACCCCTAAGCAAAAATTGTTCCTCCTTCACCCATAGTAAACATAGGGCAAGTGTAAGACAATAGAGAGACCAGCTCTTATCTTACAAATCTAAGAGGTTATAGAGGAGCATAATCTGCAAGAAGAAAACTCATAGATAAGAAAGAGGATAGATGTAGATGAGGTGCAGGGATCCCTGCAGGAGAGACACTCCAGGGCCCAAACTTTATGAGAGGCGGGCTTTAATGCCCTTCCCACACAAAGCCCGCAACAAGTGTACACAAAGGGACAGCTCACCATTCTTGCAAGGTGAACAAAGACGCATTAACACATCAGCCAAGTTGTTCAGACAGGAGGGGAGGATGAGGCTGGGACTATGAAGTAGACTGCAGCTTTAGCCCGGGATAAGGCGGCAAGTGTCCGTTCATCTCAGGCAGAGGCAGGCCAGCGGCTGCTTCATCAGCTCCCATGGCTGAGCCACCAGCAGGCGCCCACGGGCCCAAGAACTGAGGTGGAAGGTGGTCGTCCTGTCATGGTGCTCCTGCCTAAAGAGTAAACACTCGGGCTGAGCCCCGGTGGCGTAGTGGTTGTGCGTGGGCCTGTGGCCCACTGGGACGGAGGTTCAATTCCAACAGTGGGGCTGGGCCTCCTACTCCCACCACCGGAGAACAGTGATGCCCCCCCCC